>JAMKCH010076368.1:0-17640 GCA_023653785.1 Ophioderma brevispina
GATATCCCTCCAATTCATCTTACTGTGCCAACGCCGTGGCACGATTGCCGTCACTGTATAGATGCGATGGACCAAGTAGTCTCAGACGTCCACATGTGGAAGTTACCATGCAACAAAAAAAACAGGGGTCGTTCGATCCCCTTTAACTAATGATGTGATTGCTCGAGACATTCAACAGGATCCATCTGACATCCCCAACCTATGACAAACAGGGACATTGGCGCTATGGCTGAACAGCATCTCGGCTGCGGCAGTTAGATAGATAGACCGTATCAGTGGAAAAATACGGAACACGAATCATGAATATTACTTTCCCTTAGTATAAATATAGCAGCTAGATCTGTAAAATTGTATAAGAAAAATTCACAATTTCTGAAAGAGTGAGAAATTTTAGAAAGCAGACTTTTACAAAGAATTTTAAAATGGTTTTTTTTAAATCGATCAAGTCATTCAATAGCTGCAAACACAAACACACACAATAAGACACACAAACACAAACAGTAGTGTTAAAAGAATTATGACCCTAATTTCATTGCTATGTTTATATTGAACAACGCGTACCCAAATGGTCTTGGTTTGCTTTGTGTGCAACATATTGAGATTTTAGCGTTTCGGTATAATAATCAAGTTAACAACAGTAGGGGTAGAAGTTGAATTGACTCAAACACTACTTTTTTGGCAAAAAAATTATGAAAATACTCAGCCATTATCGATATTGTCAATGGGTTATTGGCTGAGTTGAAAACAAATCTCCGAAACCTTCAGAGGAATGTGTACAATGATAACTAGTACTTTTGAGAGAAAAAAAAAAAAGCTACACGGGAACTTTTACGGGATTAAATATTGAAGTTTTATTATTAAAATAAACGAGAAAAAATCAAATTAAAATATACGGAAAGTTTATACGGGAGTTAAAATATTTCCGTTGACGTTTCTCAGAAATCGTAATACATTGAGCTTATAGGATAGATAGGCACGGGAATGTGCATGTGATAAAAGTGTTAAAAAATTTGAAAAATAACAAATAAGGGCGACTCGGGGAGTTCTAAGTTCAGGGTTACGGGTTTAGTTGCGGTGGTCTCGCCCTAGTTGTGTTTTGTTGTCACTTCTTCAGTGATTGCTTCGGTTTCAGTGATCGCTCCGTTTCACTCAACGAGCGGGAGCCCGCGCGAAAGCGCGGGCTCCCGCTTGTTTTAAATTAAAAAGTAAAGCTTTGAGTTAGCAGAACGATTGGAATCATCGCATGTTTTCATTAACTTTTCGCATTGTTAAAAATTTTTATTAAATTTGGAATCCAACATTAAAGCAGCGACATTAATCAGCGGCATTGCAAAATGGTCCAGTAAAGGTGACATCGGAAATACTGTTCTGTTGCAGAATTGTAGTGTCAAATCTTTGCTGTACCAGGCAAATAACTTTCAAGATTCACACCTTTACTCACACTTTTCTATAGACTTTACTAAATCCCAAGGTGAATGTTGATCTGAGATTTGCAGTGTGGAATTTGGTGTTGTATGTGGAGAGACCCTCTCTCTGTTATGTTCTTCGGTGGAAACAAAGGGGTTCCAAAAGCATCTTATTAGAGACCAATTAAAATCAGACCTTTCCTGGGAAAAGAAATACATTTATCGGGGCTATAAGAGGTGACAGTGAGGTCTGTAGTCGTATTGAAATTTCTTTTAAATATGGCACATGATTCAATTTTCTTTACACTTAGAACATTACCAAAAGTGAATTAGATTTTTTTAACCATGGGGCACAGAAAGTTTAAAACCTCACCAGTCCGATGCCAGGTCGATCAAGATTAATTTTGCCCAAATTTAGGGAACGGCCGAAATATTCATAAGAGGGAGGAAAAATGCAATTTTGGTCCACATCGTCCACTTGTTACGATCAGATGTCAGGGCAACTCCTCCTTCCGGGCGGTTACGTACGCAACTGCAGTGGTTGCATGGGGATTATAATAGAGAGACCCTTCCCGAACAAGGTTCCAACTTCAGGCTTTATATTTTGTTATAGTAGTATAAGCCCCATTGCCTCTTTTTCTGTAATTCCTCGCACTAATTATATCCAATATTTTTGCATTATTCTGTTCTCATGGTACTTATTTAGCTGATAAGAAATTCAGTAGAATCGTAAATGTCAGTAGTGAGTAAATTGGGTAATCCGCATTAACTTCATATAGCTTTTACATCTTCATTGCGACTTTGATCAAATGAAACTGTGTGGAATGTTTTTATTTACAACAATATGCTTTTAAATATTTGTTACTATTTGAAGAGTTCTTCCCAAATATGGATGTAGGGCAATTATTAAAAGGGATACTGATTGCGTATAATGTAGGCCCATACCTTAAAGGGATCCGACTGGGACCGTGACGTGACAATCGGGGGGCAAAAGTATAAGGAGATTTCAAGGCATCATATTCTGTAATGATTTCGAAAAAGATTAACGGGAATCGATTTCCAATGTATTTGGATACAGAAAAGCTCAGAAATTATATCTTAAAGTGAAACAAAAGGGTTGATTTGATTTGTGTATATTTCAATAAAACATATACACTTAATTTGTTACTTGGCTCCAATAGGAAATTGTCAAAAATCAATCATTTTCAGCATAATCCTTTGAGATGGGGGTATTTTTATGTGGAAAGGTTACATCAGTGGAAAATAGAGCTTTCATTTTTTTAGAACATCCGGTATATGAACTCTCTCAGTTGCCTTGGCCTAAGAATTGTTCAAATCAGGGTTCATACTTAATAAGATATTTAACTGTGATAAATGTTTAAAAAATACTAATTTGAGCGGGCCGGTACGCGGGGGGGGGGGGTGGGGGGGGGGTCGGGTCCACTTTTTGTGATTTTTTGCATAAAAAGGTTCAAAATTAGAGAATTTCAACAAAAAAGTATACTTTTTGGTGATGAGATGCAGGAGATGTTCAAAAAGTCCAAAAAAGGAACCATTTTAGGGGGGGTTAGGTCCACTTATACCACAAAAAAGGTAGCGTCCACTTTTTCAAAGTCCCGCAACCGTTTAAATAAATCTGCGCGCGTACGGCCCTGAATTGAGTAAAATATAGTAGACCCACTACATGGCACTATGGAACAAACTTAGCTCCGTCAATTGGACAATTTGAGGCGTCATGTTTGTCCATTGTCCGGGGAATATTGATAGTCTATTTTAGCAGTAGTCGTTTGCAAAATTATTAATTAACTATTACGTAAATTAAACAATTTTTTTAAGAATTGAAATATTAATAAAGGAAACAGTTTTGTCTGTTTCGGATGATAAAGTTGCATTAATTTCATCCTACCTTTAAGTTGAAAATGTGTCTTATTGGAAAGGAAGACAGATAGAATTACTATTGTCTATGCAGTTAGTTGTTTGGAAAAATGTAATACACATAGAAGAGTATATTGACGTTTGGTTTTACACTTTAACAAGAGTGACACACGCGCAAGCGGTTCCTCCAACAATAGGGGAAAACAAAAAAAAGACAAACAAAATAATTTATATTGAAACAAATCAACCTTAACTCTTAGAATGGAAATTCGTCGTGTTTTTGTTACTACATTACTACATTGTATACTCCATCATAAAATTTACATCGATATGATCACCCAAAATTTGTACGTCTAGCTAGCAAATGGTATCGTATTGTAACACGACTGAAAACATCACGGATGTGGATTAATCGATTAAATCCCGGGGTAAAGTCCATTCAGCCATTTCTTTGACCACTTCAAGAGACTCTCAAACGGTCCAAATGTGGTTTGCTCTCAAAAACGGCATAATTGTCGATTTGAGAGACTCTCGTAAACCAAAGCCCATCCCTAATCTTTAATTTGCTTGCTCTCAAACCTATCCCTCATTCAAAACGCGTTTCCCTGCAGTTTAGTTGTGGAGCATTGTGTTTACTTGAGTAGTAAACATTACAATTATTTTCTAATTCGCGTTGCTCAACCGAAAATATAATTATTTTCTATCGCGCATGCACACACCTGAAAAGGAAAAAATATCAAAAATGACCCAAAAATCTGGGGAAACACCGTCGTCTGTGACGGCTGCGGACATCGTGCATAAACTACACCACTTATGGCAATCTGGTATCTCCAAGTCAACCAATCTGAAATTCTTTGAGCCTGTGTAAAGAGCATCCTGTTATATGGATCTGAGACCTTGACCATGAAGAAAGAGCTACAGAACAGACTGATGGCACCTACACCAATCTTCTTATGCCCCGAGTACAAAATATATACTGGCGTGAGCACAAGACCAAAGCACAGATATCTGGAGATATCCCTCCAATTTCATCTACTCGTTGCCCAACGCCGTGCACGATTGCCGGTCACTGTCATCTCGTGGCGATTGAACCAAGTATCCTCAGACGTCACATGTGAAGTTACCCAATTCCAAAACAAGGTGTCGTCGGCCCCTTTTAACTACATGATGTGATTGCTCGAGACACTCAGCAGGGTCCATCTGACATCCCCCAACCTAATGACAAACAGGACATTTGGCGCTACATGGTTAACAGCATCTCGCTGTGCGAGCCGTTAGATAGATCGACCTATAGTGGAAATACGACGAATCATGATTACTTTTCCCCTTTATATAAAATATAGGGCTAATTTTAAAATTGTAAAGAGACAATCACATTTTGCAAGAGTACATTTTAGACAAGCCTTTTTACAGAATTTTAAATTGTTTAAACTCGATCAAGTTTTTGGTCATTGCTGGAGTCGTGGGCTGAGCATTCCCAGTATCTGGCAATCGGACCTGTCAAACACGGACACACACCCAACTAAAGCTCGATAGACCCTAGCAGTGCGCACTGGGGATTTGAACAAGCGTACCAATGTATTGGGTGGGCCTTTTGTGTGCCAACATATTGCGATTTTTAAAGCGGTTTTCGTATCAATCAAGTTTTAACAAGTATGGGGGTAGAATTGACTCAACCGCTACTTTTTTGGCAAAATTCTGAAAATACTCAGCCATTATCCGAATTGTTAAATGGTTTATTGGCTGAGTTGAAAACATCTCCGCACCCTTTCATAGAAATGTGGTACAATGATAACTAGTATTTTGAGAAAAAAAAAAGTACCCGGGAGCTTCTCCGGGATTAAATATATGAAGTTTTAGTATTTAAAATAATACGCAGAAAAAATAAATTACAATATCCGGAAGTCTACGGGATTAAAATTTCAATTTACGTTTCCTCAGAAATCGGTAACTACATGTAGCTTTAGGATATGATAGAAGGCACGTGAATTTGAGTTATAAAATAACAGTGTTAAATACCAAATGTTTGCGAACTCGAGGAGTTCCTAAGTTCATGGTTTGGGTTTGGTGCGGTTTGTCTCCGCCATAGTGGTGTCACTTCTTCAGTGATCTCTTCAATTTCAGTGATCGCTCCCGTTCACTCAACTAGTCGGGAGCCCGCGTCGAATCGGCGGGCCTCCAGCTTTTTTTTAAATTAAAAGTCAAGGTTTGATTTAGCAGAACTATTGGAATCTCGCTTTTTTTTCATTAACTTTTGCGCATTGTAAAATTTTTAATTTTGGGATCCATCCTTAAAGCAGACATTAATTCAGCAGGCACATGGCAAAATGGTCCCCAGTAAAATCGACATCGGAATACTGTTCTGTTTGTATAATGAGGTTCAATCAACTTTTCTGTAACCATGGCAAATGAACTTTCAAGATTCCCACCTTTACTCATACCTTTCTATAGACTTTACTAAATCCCAGTGAATGTTGATCTGAGCATTTGCAATTGCTGGATTTGGTGTTGTGGAAGAGACCACCTCTGTTTATGTCTCTTCGGTGTAACAAGGGGTTCCAATCACTCTTTATTAGAGAACCATTAAAATAACCATTTCCTTGGAAGAAATACATTTCGGGGCTATAGCGGTGACCGTGAGGTCTGTAGTCGTATACATTTCTTTTTAAAATATGCCACATGCTTCAAATTTTATATTAACACTTAGACCATTACCGACACGTGTAATTTAGATTTTTTTTTTCCCATGGGGCCACAGAAAGGTTTCATCAAACCTCACCAGTCCGATGCAGACGCTCAAGATTAATTTTTGCCACATTTAGGCCTGAACTGGCCGAAACTATCCTACAGAGTTGGTAGGAAAATGCATATTTTGGTTTGGTCCACATCGTCCCACTTTTACGATCCAGATGTCCACGGGCACTCCTCCTACGAGTCGGTACGCCACTGCATGGTGCATGGGATTAGAGGATGTATAAGACCTTCCCACAAGGTTCCACTTCACGAGGCTTCATCTTTTGTTAATATTTGCTATAAGACCCCATTGCTCTTTTTTCTGTAATTTCCTAGCACTACATGATATCCAATATTTTTTGCCTTATTCTAGGGTCTTTCTCACTGTTACTTTATTATATGCTTAATAAATTCAGTATAATCGTCAAGGTCAGTAGTGGAGTATAATTGGGTATCATCCTTATACTTCATATGCTTTTGACATCTTCATTGGACTTTGATCAATGAAACCTTTAATGTTTTAATTATACAACATATGCTTTTAAATATTTGTTACTCATTTGAAGAGTTCTTCCTTCCACTATGGATTTAGGTCATTTATAAAAGGGAATACGTGAATGCGTATACTGTAGTTCCATACCTTCATGTGATCCGACTGGGACCGTGACGTGACATCGTGCAAAAGTATAAGGAGATTTTTTTCAAGGCCATTCCATATTACTTCTGTAATTTTTCGAAAAGATTAAACAGGGAATCGATTATCCCACCTGTAAGTATGGATACAGAAACAGCTCAAAATATATCTTGAAAAGTTAAAACAAAAGGGTGATTTTGATTTGTGTATATTTCATAAAACATATACACCTTAAGTTTCTTACTTTTGCTTCCTAGAAATTTTAAAAAATAATCATTTTCAGATTAATTCCTTGATATTGGGGAATTTTTATGGAAGGTTTAACATCATGTGGAATCCAGCTTTCCACAATTTTTTTTAAGCAACATCCGGTATATGAATCTCTCGTTGCCTTGGCCCTATATTTATACAAATCATGGTCATACTTAATCAGATATTTAACTGTGATAAAGTTTTTTAAAAAATACTAATTAGCTTGGCCGTACGCGGGGGGGGGGGTCCGGAGTCCCTTTTTGGTGATTTTTTGCATAAAAAGGTTCAAAATTTAGAGAAATTTTCAACAAAAATTAGACTTTTTTGGTGATGAGATGTCAAAAAGTCCCAAAAAAAGGAACATTTAGTGGGAAGTTATGTCCACTTTTTAACCAAAAAGGTACGTCCACTTTTTCAAAGTCCCGCACCCCCCAAATAAACCTGCGCGCGTACGGCCCTGTAATTGAGTATAAATATCGTAGACCCCTACTGGTCACTTATGGAACAAACTTTAGCTCCGTCCAATTTGGACAATGTAGGCGATCATGTTATGTCCTTTTCGGAATATTGATATCTATTTTGCATGAAGTCGTTTTTGCAAAATTATAATACGCTATTACGACGCAAATTAAATATTTTAAGCTTGGAAATCTATAAATAAAGGAAACATTTGTCCTTTTCTATGATAATTTTAGCATTAATTCATCCTACCTTTAATTTGACACTGTGTCTTATTGGAAAGGAAGACATAATAGAATTATATTTGTTTATGCCAGTTTGTGTTTGACAATAAGTATCCACATTATATAGTATTATGACGTTTGATTTTTAAACACTTAAACAACATTGGCACAAGCCAAGGCGGTTCAATCCAAACACTGGAGAAAACAAAAAAAGACAACAAAATAATTTATATTGAAACAAATAAGCATTACTGCTTATAATGGTAAATTCTGTCCGTGTTTATTGTGACTACATACTACATTGTATACCCCATACATAACATTTACATCGAATCGAACACCCAAAATTTGTACCGTACTAAGCTAGCAAATTGGTATCGTATTGACTGAAACCTCATCAACTGATGTGGATATTAATCGATTAAATCCCCGGGTAATCCATTCAGAGATTCAGCCATTCTTTGACCCACTCTCAAGAGAGTCTCAAACGTCTCAATTGTTGTTTTGCTCTCAAACAGCATAATTGTTCGATTTGAGAGACCTTTAAACAAAGCCCATCCCTAAGTTTAATTTGCTTGCTCCCAAACCTAACCCTCATTCAAAACTGCGTTTTCCCCGTCCGTTCGTTTGGAGGCATTGTTTTTAACTTTTGAGTCGTAAACATTTACAATTATTTTAAAAATGAAAGTTTTTCCAATAAAACTTCAACTTCGTTAGTAATGGTAGCACAATTTTGATTATAAACATATATCAAACACTGAAACCAACGTCTGGTGAACACCGCTCGTCTGTGACGGCTGCTGCGGACTCGTTGCAAAACGTAACATGAAATTGTAGCGATTACATTTTAAAGTTTACCACATACTTTTCCACTCCTTAGCAAAACTTACAACAAACTTCTTACACCTCCGTAAAACATAGCTTTAAGACTCCTTCCCTTTTACAGCTTTAAGCAAGACTGGGTCTACCCTCTGTTGACTGCATACCTGTGTTGTAGTTGACAATCGAAACAATTGATCTATAGTCAACCTTTATCACAGAGAAAGAGTCTCTGTTTACCAAAACCTAAGTTTCCAGCCAACACTGCACTTATCTGAAAACGAAGACAGATTCCTGTAAAAAACAAAATGAATATATTATTTTTAAAGCGTCCACACAGCGCGATAAGAAGACAGCATCAATGATCCACCCTACTCTTACAAATCTCATCACATCCACGCCGCATTGCAATCCTATGGCAAATCATGTGCATTCATATGCTTGCGATAAAAAATGTCATTATTTTCTAATTCGCGTTGCTCAAAAAAACGAAATAAATTATTTTCCTATCGCGGCATGCGCACACCTGAAAAGGAAACCCATATCATCAACACTGCACCAAACATCTGGGGAACTCCGCTCGTCTGTGACGGCGGCGGACATCCCCGCCATGTTTTCCCCCCCAATCAGGTTTAGAAGAAGCGGAGGCCATCACAGTACTGCTTGACACTAAAATATTATAACAAGCCAGCAGCCCATTAATATGACCACACCTTAACATCAGTTTCAATGTTCCTAAGTACTCTTATCATAATTTTAGAAAATCTTCAAAATATCTACTATTAACAATATACACTCACATCAAGATGTTATTGAAATATCAGTATTGATCCACTGCTGGCCTCCAATAGCCTAACATAATATTCTTCTGGGAATAAATCTATAATAAAGCACATAACACTAATCCAGCCAATCACCAACAGCAGCGTAAAACCTCCGCGGCGTTACAAAACACCAACACAAAACCGTTGGTTCCCGAGGCCGGTTTGTCCCGGCAATTAGTTATCATTGTTTTAATCAACCGGATAACTACATGATGGTTTTGTGCCGCTGTCAATCAACTTCCGTTACCTTGCCACTTGTGTCCACATTGTGTCTGTATATATTTACTTTGTTTAACATGCCTTATATTCTAGAAACTTGTGTAAATCACGGCTATATTAATTTTACTTAGTATTAATCTAGGTTTGATTTAAAACAAGTTTTTTCCTTTAAAACAAGATTTTCTTTTAACATGTTTCCTTGAGTATTTTAAGTGTAGTCTAACGAAAGTCACAAAAGAATATAGTCACAATTTTTTGCGTATTTTAATTTTACTTCAGTCTTTTTTATGATTTTAATTTAAAAAAAAAGAAGTAGCACTTTATTTGACAAGTTTTTCTTTAAAACACAACTATTCCTTTAAATGTTTTTTTTTTTTTTAATTTTATTGTACGTCATTATCTTATGTCTTTTAATTATTTTTAATTTTAAAAAATATCACGCTGATTAACTCAGGTTTTTCTTTAAAACATATATTCTTTTAAAAAATGTTTGTAAAATTTTAATTTTTACTTCAGACTTTTGTTTTTGGTTTAAAAAGGAAAATTTTTAATTCTGATATTAAACCAAAACATTGGCTTGCATCGTTATCTTTAATATTCACTTTTCACCACTCATCCAACCGGAAGCCCAATCGTGTGGCGGGATCGCGTTAATTGCCTGGACCAACCGGGATACTGGACCTTTTGATACCAATTGGGAACAATGGAACAATAGAGTGTTTTTAATTTGCCGGGACCAAAATGAAAGATCATGAACCTTCTTCCGGGAACCATGCGGGGTAAGACCACCTCCTCTACTGATCATATACCAGGTATTCAATCTACAGCTCCCCAGCGGAAGGAACCCCTTACTACTAAGGCTATTGACAATAGGCCGCCTAAACATTCTGCATGTAACATGACAATTAGAAATGACTGTAGTAGACATCTCTGCAAACACCAAAAAACCATGACACCATACTCTAAAACGTCTTAGGCACCCCGCCCTAATATCCACCAAACAAAGTTCCAACATTACAACTGGTTTTTGAATAAAAATCCTACAATCGGCTAATATTAAATAGGAATAACCCAGATCCACAAGCATTAACCAGTCACATCACCGAAAAAACTTAGTAACCGCGTATACATACCAGTTAGAGTGCCGCACATCCTGAAACCCATAAATTCCAGTGAGGACCCCCTTATTCTAGATAAGACATCATAGTATACACGCCATTATACCTGTCAATACAATACTTTCCTTTAGAGCAGATGGCACATACAGTTCACACCCCAACACCTCCCACAGCAAAACGATACCTTGTATCTCTATACCGTACTGGTACTCAGAAGTTAACACCACCACCTACTACCGAAACTTATGCTCATTAAGCTTTTGTGATTCAAAACAATACACTATTTTTATTTCTATCAATAAAATACAAGTTTAATCCATATAATCACAACGACGTACAGAAATGTCAAAACAATTCAAAATATCACAACAAAAGGACATCCAGACCTGGAAATTCAAACTTTGTCCCTCACTGGTGGAAGGGACACAAAGCAACCAGATTACGTTGAACCTTACAACACCCCTAGAAATACAGTAAAACCTTTGACCATGTGGTCTAGGTTCAAAATTCCATATACTTAGAGCCAAGATAGCTAATCAGCTAGTATACAAGGAAACCGCAAACCTGCCATCATTAACAGATGCCGTATTCCTACTCAATATTTTACATAGAAAAGACCTAGGCCAATTAAAGTCAGATCATATTGATTAACCAAAATGGCAAAATTTCTATAATACATGGCCACCGTGCAGATGGAAAATACACTATCTCGTCTATTTTGAGAAGAAACCAAGCGGAGTAACACCTCATTATGCCAACAGACTGCTCTAAACATCATATATCGAACAAGACGAGTAAAAGACCATAACCAACGCAAAAATGCAGAAGGATACTATTCGTCTATATGAGGAAGCACAACGGATAAACATCTCCCCAACATCAATGCTTCTTATTGTTAAACCACCACTAGATTAACATGGCACAACTGCAGATGGAATTCAAAGCATTCACCTTGAGGGGAACCAAGCGGAATTAACACTTCTCTACCATGCAATGCTGCTAAAATCATAAAATATCAATGGCTCACAACTTCCTCTACATGGCAAAACGTAGATTGAACTCAAGGCATATCATCCAATTAAGGGGAAACCAAGCGGATAACACCTCTCTATCATGCAATTCTGCTAACATCATTACATTATCAAATGGCAAACACCACTGTAATACATGGCAAAACTGTAAATGGATTCAAAGCATTCCTCATTGAGGGTACACCAAGCGATTACACGCTCTCTCGCAATGCTGCTAAAATCATTAATCATCAAATGGTTAACACTACTCCTCCACTGTAATACATGGCAAAACTGCAAATGGCACCAAGTCGTTTCGCCATCTGAGAGGAAAAAAAAACAAAACCCCAGACCCCCGGATTAACACCTCTCTACCATGAATCTGCTAAAATCATTAAATTATCAATAATAAACTCCGCCGTAATACAAGGCAAACTAACTGCAAATGGAGCACAAGGCTTTCATCAATCTGAGAGAAAACCAAGCTTATTCACAACAACCTCTCTAAACAAGCAAGCGCCTAAATCGTTATCATCAATGCTAAAACTCACTGCAATACATCGCCAAATCACATATGGAATTAAATATGCTTCATCTATCTGAGAGGAAACCAAGCAGATTAACACCTCTCTAGTATGAAATGCGCTCAATTCCCATTAAATTATAAAAGGCCTAAAACTACACCATAATACAGAGGCCCAAACTGCAAATAAAATCCAAGACATTCTCTTACTGGAAGGAAACCAATGGATTGAGAACTCATCATGCAATAAGTGGGCTTCCATATTTAATTACCAGGACGGTAAGACAGTCCCGTAGAGCACGGCAAAAACTGCAGAAGGAATACAAGGCAATCTTCAATCTATTGATGAGAGGAAAACCAACCGTAATAACAACCTGTCATGCAATACAGCTCCTAAATCAAATATATCAGTTATGACAAATGGCTCATACTTCACTATCAATACATGGCAAAAAGTCAGAAGGAAATCAAGACGTCCATCTAAAGTATGACAGGAAATAGGAGTAAACCCCTCATCATGCAATATTGCTCTTAATCATTTTCAGGACGCTAGACGTACCGTAATATGGCAAAAAAACTGCAGACGAAATAAGGCCATCTATCTATAATGAGAGGAAAACAAACGGATTAACACCTCTCCATCATGCAATGTCAGTTTATCAAAATGGCTCAAATTATCACTGTGAATACACTGGTATAAAAAGAATGGCCCCGAGACATCACACCTATATGGAACCATTGGATATATTCACAACCTCTCTATCCTTCAAAACTTACTCATAAAGCTAATGACTATGTGGCCAAATCATCCCGTAATATATGCAAAACTGCAGAAGAACCTCAAGGCATTTCGTTCTAATATGAGAGAAAACTATGCGATACACCCAGTCATACAATACTGCCCTTGTCAGAATCATACCACAATATAAAAATGGCCAAAACGACACCCTAGTTCACTGTATAACAAAGCAAAATCAGCCGCTGACGTCGAAGAGATTCATTATCATCATGTTTTAGATTAAGGACACCCATTCGGATTAACACCATCTCATGCAAACGTGCTCATAACTCATTATTTGACTATCAGGGGCTAAAATATAACCGAAATACATGCACTAAACTGCAGAAGGAACAAAAGCATTCGTCACGTATGAGAGAAAAGGAAGCGGAATAACACCTTTCATGGAATAACACCATCATGCAATACTGCTCAATCAACTATATTTCAAAATGCCTTCACATAAATACATAGCAAAGCAACCCTTGGACTTTTCCAAGAGATGCATTACTATGACATGTGTGAGAGGACCTAAGCGGATATAACACACGTCAATCTATGCAAACGCTATGCTCATAATCATATCGATTAATTAATAGGACAGCTGCAATATTCCGTAACAGGTGGCATTCACTATATGCAGGAAACCAACGGATTAACACCTCTCTATCATGCAACTGTCTATAAAAACTCAAATGCATAACATTATCAATGACTAAAACTATACACTTAGCAAAAAGGCGAACCTGTAGAAGTCAACACATTCGTCTGCATAAAACCAAGCGGATCAACACCTATATCATGCAAAGCGTTCCTTTTCTAATCTTTCCCTGGTGGGTAATATAGCATCAAATCCAACAAAAGCCACTTCCACTTCAACTAAGCAGGTAAAACTTAAAAAACCTTAAAAGTCTGTCACAAATGCTACAAAAGACGGGAAACCGTAATTTCAAAACGCTCCTTCATTAGTGAGCTCACAATATACTTCCTCATTCTGTCTCTTAATACTGAGTGGAACGAAAACACCTCGCCACCGCAGTCGGCCATACCATGCACAACTACATCTAAATATAATACTACAGGCAGAAAGTACTCGAAGATGTCCATAATACAAGGTGTTCAAAATAACTTCTAGAATAAATGGCAATTCAATTGAAGCTCCTTATACTCACTTTCTAACCTAAGGTGACCGAGTGACCTTAAATTTGCTATTGGTCCAATTTTGTATAGCAATGGCCTCAGAACCTGAGAATCGTACGGGGAGGAACTGGTGAGACTAAAATCATTTGGGTGAAATCGCCTTGCTACGGCTCCAGTGCAGTTATATCAACATTGAATTATTGTGCTTTGGTTATAAATGTTGTAAAAGCTTTCCACGGTCAAATAAGAACTGCCTTTAACCCCTTTACAATAATACCCATGTACTGAGATCCTGTTGCTGCAGTTCAGTTCTATGCTCAGTTTACTTACCACATTCGGCATTTCCGACAATGTGTACCATTTTTCTATGGGACACAGCATTCAATAGTGTTGAAATGATGGTTTTCTCGTGATACTTTCTTGTGGGATCTTTTGCCCTATGGGCTTTCTGCCTAATAATAGCCGATGAAGTATAATCCCCTAGAATATTATTATTATTTTTTTTTTTTCAATGATGGATGGTGAAGATCAGAATCTGATATTTCCATAATCCCACTTAAAATCAAGCGACTTTAGCTTTTGACCCTACCCGATATAAACCATTACAAAAATACGCAATCAAAAAAGTACATTGACAGCATCATACGCATCACCCACATTAATACAATATCACTAGCTATAGAAGCTAATAACTAGGCACCACTATACACTCTTCCCACCTCAAAAACCATAATTATAATCGCAAATACACATGTATTAACAGATCATAGGCCTACTATCGTGCCTGCCTCCACAACATAAAATCCGCCTGACAACATAACAGTAACTTATAATTTACAATTACTTTTCTTTTGCTCTGAAAAAAGGCACACATATATAGCCCCCTCAAGATCTCGGATGAATTGACCCAGGGCAATACGGCTCGTGACCTATTTCGACATAGGGAGAATTATAATAGCAGATAGTAACTATGCGGAAAGAATTTTCGTATCTGCCACACCTTCTGTGAATTCGGCAACTTCAGCGGAATAAACAGCATGTTGAATACAGAGGTGGGGCAGAATAACGCCCCGGTTCCATCAACCGGTACTGAGAATGAGATTACTCAACTAGTTTTCATTTATTTTAATACAATAATTTCTTCTGCGACTATACTACCATGACTATGTACAACACCCCCAAGTGCCTTAGTTACGCACATAGGCCTAGTGCTGATTGAATTCAATTAGAATTCTACTATAAAGCAGTTGTGATGTAGGGTTAATTCAACTCCGTAAAGAAAACCCGTTACGTACCAACGAATCAAATTTCTTATTGTCAAAATAAGTATTTACACTACTCTCACCTCATCACTAAAGGAATCACCTAATATCACAATATCGCTCAGCAAAAATTTTTTTCCCAAAAAAAAATTTGTTCAGTAAAAGGGGAATTGATCCAAACTCAGCAATATTAGAGTAGCACGAGTTTAAAGCGTCCACACAGGCGCGAGAACGCAAGTCAATGATCCCCCCACTTAACAAATCCATACCACGAACCACGCCGCATTTTCATCCCCCCCCCATATGCAACATGCATGTCATGCATGCTTGCGAATAGAAAATGTCATGACAGTTACGTCTTGCGAACTGACTGGGACCCCCCGGCTGGTACCGAACTGGTTTTGGGACCGAATCGACCTGCAACCCGGCAAATAAACATCAGACAAGTCAACGTAACGAATTGCCCAGGGAGGGCGGCCAAACAGAAATTCCCAATTTCAGACGTCGCCCAGGGTTTTAAACACGTAACGCGAAATCTTTGGAAGAAACCATTCTGAATTTTTTATATGTTTTCAAGAATATTTTCTTATTCCAAAACGTTGGAGTTGAAGAATCAACTCCACTGGAATGGTTATTTCTGATTTTCTTTTTGTATTAATAACGAAACGGGGACCGAGGTGTATGTAGGTCTGGGAACCTCATGACGCGACCCACATCAAAGCACCCAAATTGGGTGTGGTTTGCACTCCGTATTTCTGTTATTTTCTTTTGGACATTTTTGGGTGATTTGCTATAATGAATGAGACTGCCGCCACCGCCTGGAATTGCCGTATATTTAGCATGTTTAGGGCCCTCACCGATCCGTATCCTTGTTTCCCTACTATAAAATATAATCGGCAAGTCCCCGACACGAGACCGCCCACGTTAAAAATATGTGCCGTAAATTTACGGAAATTTTTCTGGCAGCAGAATTTCCATCAGACTTTTAGGTATAATATCAGAATTTCTGGTCCATTAACGGAACGTTGAACAGTAATTTTAAACAGAAATTTTCTCATATTATGGAAAAAATGTGTATTTTACAGAAATTTTTCCCGTAATTAAAAATACGAACAAAAAAAAAAGTCCGGAAACTTTGTGCTAGAATTTTTTTAATATTTCCGTAAATTAACATTTTTTATGTTTTTTTATTTTTATTTGTTTTCTAAAACAGAGTTTTCGTAATTTACGAAAATCTGTTTTCTTAATTTACGGAAATTTTAACAGTGCAGTATCCCACAAATTAGCGTCCCCCAATTCTACCTGCTCGATTCGCTGCGTCAACTCATACCATAAAATGCAAACGTATTTTTGAACAATTTACCTCGGTTTATTTTATTTGTGATTTCAGTGTTTGTAAATTGTACCTGGGTAAATTTTATATATTTGGGACCGAATTTTATAACTTTTTAGGGCGATTTTACTACGGGGCGAGTTTTGTACTACGTGGGGCGAGTTTGTACTATGTGGGGCGAATTGTACTTGGGGCGAGTTTGTTTGGGCCAGTTTGTTTACGTGGGCTAGTTGTTGTACTTGGGGCGAGTTAACTTTTATCCCAAACAACTACTTGTGGTCTGCTTACGGAAGAGATGAAGGCAACGGCCAATTTGAAACCAGGGTGGGTAGGACATGCCAACCTAACATCAACAGCATATTTCAAAACGCATCAACTTCCGGTGCTAGTCTGTTCTCAAAGACTTAAGGGTAGGAGGGCGCGCTTACGCATATATCGAAAACAGTTCACACAGACTATAAAGACTAGGCCTGGTCACGAATATTTAAATCTAAATTAACCGTTATTAGGAAATTACAGCTATTTTTACAGCGGGTTGATCCACTAACCCCCGACGGATTTTGAAGTGATATTTTTTTCTTAATTTATCATATATTACTAAGATCTTTTGAACAAGGTTTAAAAAGATGATTTTTTATGTCACTGGGCCCAGGCTGCCTAGAGAATACACGTAGGAATTCCCTAAATGACCGTTGGAAATCCCCAAGCCCACATGCGAGCAGATCTTGTCCGACCCCC
This sequence comes from Ophioderma brevispina, assembly GCA_023653785.1. Taxonomy (NCBI): domain Eukaryota; kingdom Metazoa; phylum Echinodermata; class Ophiuroidea; order Amphilepidida; family Ophiodermatidae; genus Ophioderma; species Ophioderma brevispina. The sequence continues at coordinate 17,348 of JAMKCH010076368.1, forward strand.
CCTGTTTGAAACAAAATCCCTAACTATTCAAAATTCAAGTCACCAGGTGCTTTTTTCTCAAAATTCCTTCATCCAACATCTTTTGTTTGGAGGAGAAAATTGCTCAAAATGCGTTTTCTAGCTATATCAAAAGGTGTAGAGGTCTGTTTGGTAAGATTAAATGTAATTGATATGCCAGTGAGTCGATTTTAGCGGAAATGTCGCCATTGGTCTAACGTAGAATCCCAACTTCATACGAAACTTAAAATTGACCTTCGCCGCCTTGATACTCCCCACAGCAAGGCCTGCTCAGC
>JAMKCH010076370.1:0-24508 GCA_023653785.1 Ophioderma brevispina
TCATTGAATGCTTTTATACAATTTTCTCAAATGGGATACATTTTCGCTATAACTTCCAAATCAAATAATAAGTCAATTCTAATCAGTGTATCCTTATTAAGCAATTGACGAAAACAAACTCTAGCATGTAAATGTGTTTTCTAAATAACACTATTTTCTCAACAAATAGGGTGGAGATTGGTCGTTCTTAAAGGTGGCTCGTTTAAGTAGTTATCCTTCTTAACGCAATGCATGAACACAAACTATCATACGTATACACAAACTCTTATCATTAAGATGGTAACTCTCAAACATTATGACTAATCATTTGCTTTAAAGTATTAATATAACAGGTGAGTTGAACGTTACTGACTTTTAAGGCTTGAGCGTCCGTGTTTTGGATACGAGGGAAAAAAAGTCTTTGTACTTCTTATGTATACATGAAGGCGAGATTATGGATCGAGTCACATATATTCGGCCTCCTCTTCCCAAACTAATCCACCGCAGCCGACAAACATCCCGCTGAGCTTTTGTTATGAGTGTCATTGTTCAAATAAGAGTATTAGGCCAGTCAAAATTAGAATGAATGCTGCCTTAACCAACACTAATTGCAACAGAATCAATTCAACAGATTGTATTGAGAATACCTTTAAAAACAAACATAACACAAAGTCTGCCTAAATCAAAGGAGGGAACATATATTTTTAACGGGGTAAGGTTATACAGGGGTCAAAATATGAAAAGTATCAAAACGGTAAAAAGTATGCAACCGTGTTCGTACATTTCCAGGATTTAAAAAAAAGGTTAGTTTGCATATCTGCAGGTTGTAGTGCAAGGTTATGAGTCAAAATAGGTTCAGGTCACATATGGGGTACATTTCAGATATATCGTTCGTTATAAAAATGGTGTCAAATTGGTTCGTCTAATGGTACAGAACCCGAAATATAACTGGTTGCACCATCTATAAAATTTGTTGCATAATTGGAACGGCAAAATATAACTGGGTGGTAGGGTCTATGGGAGGTCAATGTCATAGCTCTGTACTTCTTATATAGAAAGTTCAAACAAAGAATATATTGACATTTACTGTTCAGGGACAAAATTTAACAGTTTACAAACAGGTTCCGATCAAAATTGTACCATTCTATGAATTTTAACCCCCGGATGAACTTGATGTTATGAGCCTATTGTACTAAAAACTATAACGCGTAGATAGGGCCAAACTTAACCTTTTTAAACCTTAGGAGTAGCCCAATAAATGAGTACATCATTAAATCACTTCGAACAATTCTATTTTGACCCCTTACAAAAGGTGCCCCCTTATTCTACATGTTCCACTAGGTTGATTTTGGTAGACTTTTTTTTTTTTTTTTTTTTTTTTTTTTTTTTTTTTTTAACCCAAAATTGTTTCTGTTGCAATTTCGTGTGGGGTCAAATCATACAATATGGACTATCTCTACAACAGACTTTAGTTAGTAGGCGTCTGTGGAAATTATATATTCGGGTTTAATTATGAGGTTTTAAAACAAAAATATGTTGACCGTTAGAAGTTTTTCTGTTGAACGGTTTCGGGGGGTTATAAAAGGAAACCATTTTAGACAAAAAAAAATTCCTAACACGGTCATCGATTTTTCTTGGGAAATGCGAAGTAAATGTTTGTGTTTTGAAATGGCAGCAGTGAGTGACCTGATGTGAAGTAATTCATGCACAGTGGGACTTTGGGAAGACTGTGGCTGCTGTGCCAACTATCGACGCTGTCAAAAAAACTTTGCCGCGGTGCACGATGGGTTGAATTCTCTATAATAATATATTTTTCTAAAAAACAAGGGTGAAAATTAGTCGTTCTTTAAAGGATTTTCACCGTATAAAACAACATTAAAACTCCACACCAAGAACATGCTCTTTGATCTTTTAATCATTTCTAATACCACTCCATCATTTAACATGTCAAGAAACACTAAGGTGACTGAAGATGAGTCATTCTTTAAAGGGGTGGCCCGAGTTAAACACTTAATTGCGGGGGGGGGGGTTCCTAGGACCCCCAAAATTTGTTTTTGGGCGCTGGCCGCTTATTTAAGCATGGGTTTTTTTTTCAAATAACATAATTTTCTCAAATGGCGTACATTTTCGCTCATAACTTCCCCATCAAACACCCTTAACCCTAAGATTCCCCCGGGTCAATCACTATTATTAACATTTTTTTAATAACTACCATAACACATATCTTCACTTCTTAACGCAATTGATGACGAACACAAACTCTTATCATTTACCATGTTTCCTAAATGTCATTTTCTCACCCAAAAATACGTATTAACGTTTATTTTCTACATGAACATGTAAGCAAACTAACAAATTTGTCTCAACCACCAAGGGTGAAGATGTGTCATTCTGTAAATACAACTCTTAACATTTAACAGGTTTTCCGTTGGTTAGTTAGTTCTAAACTTCGCGACGCCGCCCCTGCCCGTGGCTGCAACCCTGAGCTTTCAAATTAGACCCAAACCCGATTTCACCAACCGTATAAGGCTTCGCGGCGCCGCCGCTGCCACTGGCGCAACCCGATCTTGAATTAGATTCAGGCAACGAACTTTGTGTTATTTAATTTAATTATAATTCCATATTTTACTTATTTACTTATTTATTTATTTATTTTTTCTAAGACTTTATTTCTAAAACGCAATTAAGATGTTTTCTAAATAACGTATAATCTCGTAAGCAAACTAACATATTTCTCAACAAATAGGGTGAAGTCGTCATTCTTTAAATACACTATAACATTTAAATGTTTTCGGGTTAGTTAGTTCTAAAACTTCGCGACGCCGCCGCTGCCGCGGCTGCAACCCTGAGGTCAAAAATTACACCCAACCCCGAATTCACCAACAGAAAGGTTTCGGCGGCGCCGCCGCTGCACGGGCTGCACCGAGCTTGAAATTCGATGCAGGGGCCAAATATGTGGTATTTATTTATAGATTATTTCTAAAGTGTTTATTTATATATTATTTATACATTTATGTATTTATATATTTAGTTGATATGGATTTATTATTTAGTTATTTCTAAAAATTCGCGACGCCGCCGCTGCCAACGGCTGCAACCCTGAGCTTAATTCGACCCAAAACAAGATTTCACAACATTAAGTGACTGGAGGAGATTGTTTTTAGGATACTAATTCGCTCAAATATCATGGATCGGTTGTAGACCACTAACGATGAACGTTTCGAAGGTTTATGAACAAACAAGTACAAAAGAAACGAAAACCTTGTTTTGAAATGACTGCTATCGTAATCGTTCCCATTAGAAAAACCAGCTTTGACCTTTAGGTCGTGCACGACAGAAAGTACAAAATATCATATAATATAGAAAGAGGGACGTGTTAAGTGTATTAATTTAGGTTTAATATACATAAAGTGGTAAGATGAAAACTAGTGAAAAAAAGGGGTTACACGTTGTTGGGGTGGGTTGGGGTGGGGGGTGGGTGGGGGGAGGGGGGGTTTTTTTTCTTTTTTTTTTTGTTTTAGACAAAATTGGGAGCGCTTCTTTTGGAAATCTCCTCAGTCTCTTTAAGTACTCGCGGTCGCCGCAGATGCCAGTGGCTGCAACTCAGGGCTTCGCGGCGCAGCCGCAGCAACCTTTTAAAAAGGTGACGCTTCCGGACGCCGCCGCTGCCAGCGGCTGCACCCTGAGCTTCAAAATTACATCCAACCCCCATTTTACCAGCGTAGTCTTTACGCCCGCCCGCCGCTGCCAGTGGCTGCAGCCCAACGCTTCGCGGCGCCGCCGCAGCCAAGTTTTAAAAAGGTGAGCTTCGCGAGCCGCCGTGCAGTGGCTGCAACCCAAAGCTTCGCGGCGCCGCCCCAGGCCACCTTTTAAAAAGGGTGAAGCTTCGCGACGCCGCCGCTGCCACCTTTTCATAAAGCGTGAATATTTGCGACGACGCCGCTCCAGTAGTCAACCCCGAACTAAAATTTCCAAAGGGCATACTTATAATATTCAAGATTTTAAACATAACTGCAGCCGAACAGAACATGACTCAGAACTTAGTTTTATGCCAATGTAATACGGGTAAAATAACACAATTCTAAAGTAGATATATGTACAGATTTCTTCTTTGATAAACACATCAAAGTTAAGCCTATACAATATGACAAAAATAAATACAATATAACAGCGTTAAGCTATTTCTTTATTTTTTCAAAAACGTCGGGTGCGACATGTGGCGGGTTTTCCCAGATCACATCACCTTCCTCTGGATCACCGGCGCCGCCGCAGCTCCGATTTTAAAAAAAGTCGAGCTTCGCGGCGGCGCAAAAAATGGTAGGGTATTATAAAGGTACTCCAAAAGACTTCTCAGGTATAGTGTGTGCCTTGTTTTAGGAGCGAGGATAATATGCAACAATTTTTATTAACTCGAATATAGTAATATTGCGAAACCTTTTTTCTTCGGAGCTGATTCATTTACACTGCTAAAGGTTTTGTATAGGAAGTGATTCTACGTCATGTCCGAGTAAAGACAAATAAACAGGTTATCACGGTAGAAAGTTCCTTTTACTAGGTTTTGACTGAGGAGTATCCCCAAGTTTACCTACCAAAATCATGGAGCGGACCCTTGCAAGCTGCTCCAAAAACCTTTTCCTTATTATAGAAAGCAATGCATTAAATGAGTTAAGACTGGTTTCAGTATGTCGGTGACTCAGAAACAAAAAACAAAACAGAAGGTCACATGCATGAGAAGGATCGTGAGTAAGCAAAATCTGAGAATAAATTGGCAACGACTGGAATTAGCATTCAGATTATAGCGCTAGCATTTAGTTTTGAAAGAGAGCGTTTTAAACTGCAAAGAATTATAACGTGCAATCATCTCGCCACCAAATAGTGGTCCAAACCCGACTTCAAAATGGTCGAATGAGAATGATGGTGAGTGGTGATTCTTGGTAATAGATTTTCATTGCCTGCGAGGCTGAGCTGTGCACTGGCAATGGATTATTTACATGTACATTGCCATGCATGCAGGCCATATCGTAATCTACACGTACACTGTTACTCTACTAGACACCCCGGAAGGTTTCCGGCTCTGCTGGAGCTATGAATGAACCAAAACAAGAAATGGATATTAAATTCAGTCGAATCGTTGACGATTCCCCCAGCCATTTCGAAGATGCTTGTTATTAACACCGCAACATCAACAACATGAAGCCCCACCAAGTATGATACAAAATGTTATTAAGGTTTTAGGGCCTATAGGATAACTGAATGGTTGATAAGCTTTCATAAAACTTTTTTTTGAGTAGTATATGAGCCATGAAAAAAGGAATGAACATATTTGTAAATAAACATTTTTAAATACCCTCTTTAAGGTGCAAAATTCAAAGTTTGTGAAATGTAGCCAGATCCACTTTAAATTAGTGCCCTGTATGGGATGAATAATATTTCGTAACATTTTAAAGGGCCATGGCCCGATCGCCAAGAGCCTCGGTACAGAAGCCCAGATGTTACCGGAAGTGTTAAATTTTGATCACGGAAGAAGCTACGATTTTTTCTCAGTTTACCCTGTTTGAAAAAATCTTAGGGCTAAATGATGTTTGGTTTGGAGGTAAAGCGAAAGTGTAGCCATTTTGGCTCGACCAATATTAGCATTATACAAGGTATTTATGGGGCTCACAAAATCGTTTCAGGTGTCGCATCAAAACGGATTGAAAATAATTCGGCGCGAAATTACAGATGGGTTTTTGGGCGAAGGCCATCTCTCCAAGATGAAACTTGATATACTTAAAATCGGTCCATCCCCCTTTAAGGGGCGAAATTCTCGTATGGGGTTGAGGATAGGTCTTTATAGAATATAATTACAGGTGGGACAATACCCTTGGGTAGTTGTTGAAATTAAGTTCCCAAACGTGCGCAAGGAATGCACTGCCTGGAATTTATCCCCCAAATCTGAATTATCATACTGAAGTGCATGATTGCTCTTTAAGTAACGATTCAATTGCAAAGATAGAAAATACCGAGCAAAAGTTTTATGATTATGGTTTGAAGTGTTAAACAATCAATAATTTTCTAACTATTTCAAAACATACTCCAAATACGCAAAATATTGAAAATGGCAAATTTCATTTTGGAATTTTGGAAAATTCTTTGTCAATTAAAATCTTGTGAGTCCCTATGAAAAACATAAGCCAAAAAGGCCCAAATGCTTGTTCCAAAGTATTAGTTTACTAGAGGGTTAACCATCAATGTTTTCTAGGCTTAGAAAAGCCACTGGTTGTCAAAAGGGTTAACCGTAATGTTCTAGGCTCCAAAAGCATTTGTGTCAATAAAATATCAGCCAGATTACTTAGGTGTATATGATGGTTTATGGTGTACGGTTTCTTTATTTTCAGCCTGCGCCTATGTGAAGAAGAAGATCACCAAGGCAGTCAGGAATTCACCTGAAGATGAAAAAGGTCTCAGGGAAGCTTATCATGGGCCAAAGGACCTGAATCTGTTCAAGAGGTGGCTGCAAGACACAAGGTATAGTCTACCTAGTGAATAAAAAAAAATGTGAATGAAAAAAACACAATTTGACGCAGGACCTGTTTACTCAACTGTGAAACAGTTGATGTTTTCATGATCTGTATTACTTTCGACTGGGTTTTGTGTGCTGAAAAATAAAGGCAGTTTGGTGAAGGAAATGAGGTAGATATGAAAGGTTTTGTTTGCGGTGATTTTTTTCCCATTTTTACCCCATTCCAATGGGATTTACACAGTTGAGCGGGGGTTTTCAGTTACATTATTGTGTATGAATATGGTGGACAAATTTCTTTTTTTTTTTTCTGGTAAGCCGTGAAAAATCTATATCTACACTCATTTCTTCACCAAATTACGTCATTTTTTAAGCATAGAAAAAGTAAAAATAGCAGATCATGAAAACATCCAATTGCGTCACAGTTGATAAAACAGGTCAGGGTCAAAATTTTGTGTTTTCATGCCCAAATGTTTTTGATTAACTCGTATGTAGTTTAGTAATGATGCAATCCTCTTGGACCACACTAATCCCAGACAGGAAAGGCCAAAAAGTTTGTTTCCCAGTAGACCATTTGCATTTGGAGCAATTTTAACCAGATTTCATTTTTTATTTCACAGTGATAAAATTGATGTTGTTAGAAAAAAAAAAAAACACCGGAAGAAAGATATGTTTATGTCTTTCTAAAAAAAATATACATGATCCAAAAATAAAACATTTTTTGTTTGATCAATATGTACAAGTAATATGGTTTGCACTGATTTGACTTGTGCATAGTGCATGAGAAAAAAAATGCAAAACCTTTCCTTAGGACTATCTACTGGAAAAAAACAAACTTATTTTTTAGTATAAGTGGCTAGATGGGCCAGGGGAGAAGCGGGGGCAGCTCCCTCATCCTCCTTCTAGCTATGCACACCTCCTGTAAAAACAATCTTGTCCTACTCATAAACCGGCAATGCTACAGAAACCCTAACCTACAATAAAGGTCAAATTGATTAGGTAGTACAATGTGCTGGTAAAATGCGACCAATGCTCCTGATCAAATGGACTGTCTTTGAGACTACCTAATATTGATTGTTGAGTCAGGGAGTCTTAGGGGCATCGGTCAACGTTGAGGGTGAGCTTCAAATTTTTGCACCCAAAGTAGTAATGTATTTTGGTGTGTGGTGCATGTGGTTGATTTGCAATTCTGAGATTGTAGCTGGCAAAACAAATTGACAAAATCCTCTCTGCATTTCATTTTCAGCCAATGGATGTTGTGCATCATCCGGTGCTCAGTATTGGTCCGGTGTCAACTTGCAAACAAAATACCCAGGTCCGCCAACCGTAATGGGACACCACCAGAACACCCCAACTAAGCGCACAAACAGATAAGAAAGGCTCCCAGATTATCTTTACATTGTTCATGTTAGTGTTTACGTATCTTTGTTAAAGTGTGTTGGAAATATTTGTGTAATTTAGTAAATTGTGTATTTATACGCTCTTAGGAACGTAGGAAAAATTGTGTGAAGTGTCTTATAGTTTATTGGTACTAAATTTATGGACATTCTGTACAAATAATGTAAAAGGTAAAGGTACCAGTATTACACAAAGGCAGCTGATATGCTGATAATAATGCAAGATGTTGGAAGCATGAAAGAAAGTATTTCTTGTTGTCGGAGAATTAAGTGGCCCATTTGCAATTAAACTATAATTAAAAAAAGTTTGGGTACACCTAATTGGTTCAGTAGCCCTTGAACCCATTCTTACCAATTGTTAATAACAATAATAGTAGGGTTCCATGGACTGCACCTAAAATTGTGTTCATGAAAAGAAAAATACTTCATCACCTTTTCTTCTCGTCTTTGCACAGCTTTTTCTCCCTGTTCTCAAAATTTGATGTCATTTGAATTAAAGAAAAACTATAAAAAATAAAAATATATTAAATATAAAAAAAATAAATTCCATGGGGTGTTGTGTAAGTATTCAGAGGTGCTTTGATTTCATGCAGACAGGTAACTTTGTTGGGTAAATGGCAGGAGGTTGTATATGATCATGAAAAAACATAATTTTGAAATTTTTGGAAAAATCATGATATTATTACTGACCTGTAGTCCCCTGCAGGCCCAGATTGTTAATTTCAATCAAAGGCTCAAGAAACTTTGATGGGTCTCGAGAAAATTCCACAGCTCCTATTGGAGGCATCTCAGGACTCATGGAAAAGAGAAATCGACAAACTCTTTTCTAAAATGTAAACAAATATAAATGGGAGATATTGACTTACCACCTCCTTCCATTCATCAGAGTGATTTTGTAAAGTGTTGGCGATGTGTGTCTGCTTCAAGGCAGCTATTTTTATTTGAATGTTAAAAAGTTTTGTGCCTATGAATTATAAGTCATGGACGTTTTTGTTAAGTGATGTTGAGAAATTTACCATGACAATGTTTCCATTGATTGACAATTACAACAACCCTTTTTTTGGACTACAACAGGCAGGTCATTTGCATTGTTTTAAATTAAAAATAAAAGAATACGATATTTCAGGACAAATGTATAAACCTTGAATGAATTCAATCACATTGGCGTGAATAGTCAATATCTGTCAATGGACACAAAACTCTACAGGTCTTGCTGGCTTAGTGCAAGGAGTCATAATGGCAATAGCTGCCTTTTTGTAAGCCCTGACCTCCTCTCTCTTCAGGGTTCTGATTGGTTAATACATAGTTGTTCACTTGAGCAAACAATTAGAAATAGCTTTTATTTAACTTTCCCCCTATCTGTTCGATGGGGATACCTCCAATCTTACAATGTCACTGACTGGCAAAAATTGAAGGACAGGTAGTGTTAGTGGGGTTGATGGAACTTATAAGATCTAAAATGTCAAGTTTGGGTCAGATCAGTTGCTCTTGAAATGGCTTCTCAGACCTGCAAGACACAGTCTTGAGGAACAAGCTCATGAGCTTTTCTGAATTGTGAGCCATTGCAATTGGCACCTTCTTGCAGAAGTTAAAGATTCATAGCATGCGGCGTGAGTCGGTTGCAGTAGGGATAGCCAGCGGGGCAAAATGTCAACTTTTCACTTTGAATTCAACTCAAAGCACGTTGAAAAGAGGTTGGGGTTCAACTGAACATTTAAAGATTTGGTGAAACCACGTTGAAATTTGTAAGTGTCCTCAACTAAAACCCCAATTCCATGTTGATGTTAACAATGATGGAACCCAAATTTTCAACTGAGCATTGAAGTTCAATGTTGAGAAGCAGAAGAAAATAACGTGTACCCACTGGGTATCCATTAGGCAAAACGTTTGCATCATGTTGGAGGTTTGGTGGCATAATTGAACTGTCACCACCCGTTATTGCAACTCAATGTCTCTACAATTTCTGACATGTGGTAGGAATTCCTTCTGTGGACAGAACCAAACCTTTTGGGCAAACCGGGTCAGTTCATGAATTTTCTGTCCAGACACCTGAATAAATTTAATTATGATGATGATTTTCCAATTTAAGTATAGAACTTTCATGATGTAGGTGGGAAAAGATAATGGGGTTTTTATTCATGCCACATCAATATGTAAATGATTAAATTATCTTAACCTTAAAATTTTTAATGACTTGTTTATATTTTGAAATGAAGTTGGGCAATAGGATAGAAGTACCTTGTGCCTTATTACAAACAAAACCAGTGTAGTTTTGACATATTTCTACGAATTTCTAAGTTTCTCAATGTGTTGTAAAAACCGTACAAATGTTGTATAATTTGCACTCAACCTCAGGAAATAAAATTGAAACAGATTCTATAAGCAAATTCCGCTGAAGAGACAAATTATCTAATTCAAAAGAATCATGTAATCAGAGAGTATGAGATGACTGAGCTTCTTTTCCTTCAAGGGGTAATGGTATTTAGAATGATTGAATATGCTCCAACACTATGGAATGCGCGCCTTGGTGAAGCGATTTTCTGAATATGTGAGAGTTATTAGACTCTATCAAAATTTGAAATAGAGTAATAATTCTACTACCTGGGAAATCTTGTTAATAGTTTGTAGAAAAGAAAAGATCTGGTATACAATGCTGTACCACGAAGCACTAAGACAAGTGAATGGGAGTATTCTGAAAGGGATTGTAACTTTAGACCCAGATTTAAACCGGGGTTAGTCATACATAAAGGACATTGTTTCAACATGCTTAAATGGCTGTTGGATGGCGCGCGGAAAATTCTTCATGGGTCGCCATCGGCCCCACCAATAAGGAATTTTCGCACCGTACATTTAACGTTCACAGTCTTTTGAAAAAGGAAGAAAGGTCAACTCTTGTAGGACAAACCTGTTTAACCATGTTCTAACAGTGGCTCCCTTTCAGAATCCAGCCTAAGGTACTAACTGAACAGATTAACCCCATTACACTTAAGAGCAGACTTGATATAGTCCATTGAAACTTTGAATTCCTATCCAAAAGCATTTGTTGTATTAAAATTATAGTCCCAGATAATTAGGTGTCATATTTTGGTTTATTGGTGTAATCAGGTATCTTCTTTTATTTTCACTGCGACCTATGTGAAGAAGACGATCACCAAGGGCGGCAGGAATTCACCTGAAGATGAAAGTCTCAGGAGCTTCTCAATGGCCCAAGGAACCTGCATGTAAGAGGGGTGGCTGCAAGACACAAGGTAGAGTCTATACTAGTGAATAAAAAAAAAAATGTGCGTAAAAACACAAAAATTGAGACTGACCTTTTTACTCAACTTTGACGCAGTTGTGTTTTCCATGATTGTATACTTTCGAGATCGGGTTTGTGCTAAAAAAAGGCTTATGGTGAAGAATGAGGTAGAGATAGAAAAGTTTTTTGCGGCTGATCCTTTTTTACCTTTACCCCATTCCCAATGGGATTTACACAGTTAAGCTGGGTTGTTATCCAGTTCCATTATTTCGTTCTGAATCTGGTGACAAATCTTTCGGGGTCAGCCGTGAAACTCTTTCATATCTACTCATTTCTTCACCAAATTACGCAATTTTTTTCACGCATAGAAAGTCAAAATATGCAGCTCATGAACACATCAATGCCTCACAGTTGAGTAACAGATCAGGGTCAAATGTTGTATTTTTTCATGCACCTAATGTTTTGATTAACTCTGTATGTAGTTTAGTAATGATTCATCCTCTTGGACCCCACTAATCACCTAACGGCCAAAAAGTTTGTGTCCAGTAGAGCCATTTGCATTTTGGAGCAATTTAAATACCAGATTTTCATGTTTTATTTCACGAATGATAAATTTTGTTTTGTTAGAAAAAAAAAAACAACCGCGAAAAGATAATGTTTCCCATTTTTCTAAAAATATTTTTGTAAGAAATTCTTTATTTCTTGTAATCATCAACATTTTGTTTTGAATACATTATGTCAGTAAAATAATGGTTTGCCAACTGATTTGACTTGTTGCGATTTCATGAGAAAAAAAAATGCACTTCTTCCTTTAGGACTATCTACTGGAAACAACTTCCTTTTTTAGTAGTCTAAGTGGCAGCTGGGCCTAGGGAAAGAGGGGGCCGCCTCCCTCATCCTCACTTCTAAGCTATGCCCTACCTCCTCAACATCTTGTCCTCTCATAAACCTCAATCTCAAACACCCTAACCTACAATAATGTCAAAATTGATAGGTAGTTAATGTGCTGGTTAAAATGCGCCCAATCTCCTTATCAATGAGACATTTTCTTTTGAGACTACCTAATATTGATTGTTGAGTCAGGGAGTCTACGGGGAATGGGGTCAACGTTGAGGGTGAGCTTCAATATTTTGCACCCCAAAGTAATTATATTTTGGTGTTGTTGCATGTGGTGTTTTCAATCTGAGAATTGGTAGCTGGCACAAAAATCTGCTGACAAAATCCTCCTCTGCATTTCATTTTCAGCCACTAGATGTTGTGCAGATCATCCGGGCTCAGAGTTATGGTCATGTGTCAACTGCAAACAACTACCCAGGTCCGCCACCCGATAATGAAGCAGCCACCACCATACCACTAAGCTGCAACCACCATAATAAGAAGGCTTCACCATATTAAATCTTTAACATTTTCATGTTAGTTGTTTACAATATCTGTGTTAAGTGTGTAATATTTGGTGTAATTATTAAATTGGATATTTATAACTCTCTTAGGAAAATTTGTTTGAAGTTGACTATCTATAGTTTTATTGGTACTAAATTTATGACATTCTGTAAATAATGTACAATAAAGGTACCCGGTATTACACAAGTCAGCTGATAGATGCAGCTTGTTGCTAAGCATGACAGAAAGTATTTTTCGTTTCTTTGTGCTCGGAGAATTAAAGTTGCCCATTTTGCAATTAAACTATCATTAAAAAGTTTGGGTCAACAGCTAATGAATTGTTCAGTATCCCTTTGAAAACCATTCTTACTACTTTGTTAATAACAAACAAGTCTGGGTCCATGGGACAGCACTAAATTGTTTTCCCTGACAAGAAAAGAGATAACTTCATCACCTTTTTCTTCTTCTAGTCTTTGCACAGCTTTTTCTCCCTGTTATCAAATTTGATGCAATTTGAATAACTATAAAAATATAAAAAATAAATTTATCTCATATAAAAAATCCATGGTTGTAAGTATTCAAGAGGTGGCTTTGATTTCTATGCAGACAGGTAACGTTTGTTGGGTAAAATCATGAGTTGTATATGATCATGAAACACATAATTTTGAAATTTTTGAAAATCATGAATAGATTACTGCTGTAGTCCCCTGCAGGCCCAGATTGTTTACGTTTCAATCACAGGCTCAAGAAAACTTTGATGGTCTCGAGAACATTCCACCCGTCTCCGATTTGGAGCATCTCAATGACTCATGGAATAGAAATTATACAACTCTTTCCTAAATGTAAAAATAATACTGGGAGCTATTTTGACTTACCCACCTCCATCCATTCCTCAGAGTGTTTTTTAGTGTTTTGCTATGTGTTGTCTGCTTCAAGGCAGCTATTTTTCATTTGAGAATTTAAAAAGTTGTCCTATGATATAAAGTTCATGGACGTTTTGTTAGTGAGGGTGAGACTTTACATAAATGTTCTATTTGACAATTACAACAACAACCCTTTTTTGGAATTAAACTGCATCATTTGCATTAATTAAAAATACTAAGATAGAGTATTCCAGGAACCAATGTATAAACCTGAATGAATCAATCACATTTGCGTGAATAGTCAATCATCTGTCAATGACACAAAACTTATCAGGGGTCTTGCTGGCTTAGTGCCAGTGCGTCATAATGGCAATATCTCCTTTTGTAGCCCTGACCTCCTCTCTAGCAGTGTTTTCCTATGGTTAATACATATTCTGTTCACTTGAGCAACCAATTTAGAATAGCGCGTTTATACTTTCCCACTTTTTCCCCCTAATCTTTTTTCCTATGGATACCGCCATCTTACAATGTCCACTGACTGGCAACATGAAGGACAGGTGTAGTGTTTTTTTAGTGGGGTTTGATGGAAATTTCATTAAGATCTAAAAATGTCAAGTTCGGGTCGATCAGTTGCTCTGAAATGGTCTTCTCAGACCTGCAAGCCACAGTTTTCCTTGAGAACAGCTCATGATCTGTTTTGACTTGTGGAGCCATTGCAATTGCACCTTCTTGCAGAAGTTAAAGATTCATCAGCATGCGGGTGAGTAGTTGCAGTAGGAGATTAATCCAGCGGAAAAATGTCAATATTAAACTTTGAATCACGTCAAAGCACGTTGAAAAATATGTTGAGGGTTCAACTGAACATTTAAAAGATTTGGTTAAAACCACAGTTGAATTTTGTAATTGTCCTCAACTAACCCAATTTCACTGTTGTTTAACCCTGATGCAACCAAATTTTCACTGAGATGAAGGTTCAAGGTGTTGATGAAGCATTAAAGAAACAATAACGTGGTACCCACTGTGTATCCATTAAGCAAAAGCGTTTGCAACAGCATCAGTGGAGGTTTGTGGCATAATGAAACTCACCACCCGTTATGCAACTCAATGTCTCTACAATTCCTGGTCCATTGGGTAATGAATTCCTTCTGTTGACAGAACCAACCTTTTAGGGCAACCTTGGCGATTCATTAATTTTATGTCCAGACACTGAATTTATTCTGATGATGATTTTCCCAATTTAAGTATAGAATCTCATATGTAGGTTTTGGGAAAGAAATGTGGGGTTTGTTATTCATGCACATCAATATGTAACATGATTACATTATCTAACCTTAAAATTTTTAATGTATTTTTTATTTTGAAATGCAGTTGCAATCTGGATGACGTACCCTTGTGCCTTATGACAAACAAACCCTTTTAAGTTTGTGAAATATCCCTACGAATTTCTAAGTTTTCTCAATGTTTTTTCCCGTACAAATGTTGTATATTTGGCACACAACCCAGGAAATACATGCACCAGATTCTATTCTATAGGCAAATTTTCCTCTAGAGAACCAACTTATCTAATTCCAAAAATCATGTAACTAGAGTATGAGATGGACTGACTCTTCTTTTCCTCACGGGTACTTGTATATAGCATATTGGATCATTTCACACCTCTGGAATGCGCGCCTTGTGAAGAGATTTTCTGAATATGTGAGAGTTAATTTAGACTCTATCCCAAAATTTGAAATAGAAGTAATACCTTCTATACTGGAATCTTGTTTTAATAGTTTTATAAAGATGGTGTTATCAATGCTGTACCACGAATGCCTAAAGAACAAGTGAATTGGAGTTTCTGAAAGGGATTGTAACTTTAGACACGATTTAAACCAGGGTTACCGTACATATAGGACAGTTTTTCTTCCAACTGCCTCTAAAGGGTGCTGTGATGGGCGAAAAATTCTCATTGGGGGTTGGGGGGCCATTCGCGGCCCCCCCCTAAGGATTTTCTCAACGGTTACCATTTACCTTTCCATAATTTGAAAGAAGAATGGTCCACTCTTGTAGGACTACCCCTGTTTTACCATGTTCTAAGTTGCCTCCCTTTCAGAATCACCAAGCCTAAGGTACTACTTGAACGATTTAATACTTCACTTAAGAGCATACTTGTGTATTACCATTTAAACTTTTGAATTCCAATCCACATCCAAAAAGCCGCATCCATTTGGGCAAGCATTTCACACTGACATCACTTTACCTTGGTTTACTTAGTTGATTTCCCTGAAAGAATACTTGAGAATCGTGGGTTTAAAATGTAATATTAAGTGTGCAACTGAATATTATAATGTATCTACCTACATGAAACTGATCTGTCAATTTTTAAACCCTGAACTCCAATGCATCATTTCCTTACACAGCCAGTAGCGTGAGAAATGCACTCAATATCTCTGAATAATCAGATGTTTAGTAGATATATGCATTCAAAGGTAATATTATGGGATGCCTATTCGGTCTTCCAACAGAACCTTGCAAACCTTTTTGAACTGAAAAACCAATGATGGTAATCCTGAAACGTTTGAAACCCACAATAGCTGTTTCTGATGATCATACCAGCTGTAATTTGTTCCAGTTTTTTCAAGAACATAGTTATAATCTAGTGTATTTGTATTTTTGTTTAATGTATGTATAAATGATGAAAACATGAAGGTATATGAAAAATTGGTGAAAACGAAGATCTTGTTGCTATTACTATGGTCCTGCAAATCTTTTACTTTTGGTTTCCAGATCTTTGAATATCCAATACCATTTTCACGGTATGGAGATAGATGATATTGCTGCTATAAAAGCACACTTGAGTGTTCAAAGTCAGCAACTGACTGATGTTCCCCTTGATTACACCTTTAAACTCTTGTTTAAAGTTCTAGTCCTTTTTACACCACGTCCAACTCTCCTCCACTGAATGGCTTGCAGATCAACACATAGCTGTGCCTTTTCTTCTTTTCGGAGTTACGGTCGGAAGGCACATGGATGATCTGACAAGACACGCAAGTGTGTAAAACGACTTAACCGCTCATCCGCTGCGGATTTCGATGCACTCTACTACCCATGCATTAATTTTTTTTTGTCAATTTTTGATTTTTTTAAAAATATTAAAAGCATTTTATTTATTTATTTCATGGGCATCTTCAAATCAGCCTAAAATGCAATTGAAATGAGTCCAACAGCCATCGTCTTTGTTTTGTTTTTTGGGTTGCTTTATATTAGATGGTTCCCCAAATGACCTGCAGATCATTTGGCAACCGTCCCAATGTCACTGACCGTTTGCGCTTTATAAACGTAAGACACAATAGAGAGGAGAGAGCGGAGAAAATTGAGATTTTGGTATCATAATAGTGTTCCAAAAGTGTCCTATACTCCAGTGAAATTTTCGGCCCCAGAAATGTTTCCTTTTGATGTTCTGAACAAAAAACTCCCCTCCAATGTGGTCGACGCTACATTGACCACTGTCCTAAGGTCCAACTTTCGTACACATTTTGGGACTTTAAGACGTTATGAATAATTTTAATATACACATTAATTGAAAAGTTTGCTCGCCTTTAGATGTGTGCCTATCTCTTTTTTGACTACATTATATACAAAATACCCACCAAAATAGCGTTTTGGTGGCCCTAAAAATGTGAAAATATCTGAATTTTATGCGCATTGTAAACTTCTATCAAAAATCTCACCATATGAATGATTAAGCTAAAATCATTTCTTTGGTCCACAATTGTGAAATTTCTAATGTACTACAAAACTCTAACTAAATTCCAGCCATTTTTGGTATTGAATTAGCAAATCAAAAGCGCCTTACAATTTTCATTTTCAAGCATTTCTGTAGCCAAATACAAGGTAAGAACCTTTGCGTCGCACCTTTACATCTTTTGCATTTTTAAATTCACGTTTGTACATTCCAATCAAGTCAATGACTTGAAAACAGGAAGGCTCAGCGAGACAGAGACATCGAAATTAGATTTTTTTCCTTCCACCGGATTTTTCAAAAGGAGTTGCCTTTGTGTCACTGCATGACTGTATTTGTGTGTGTTGTGTGTGTGTCTGTGTGTTTGTGTGTTGGTGTGTAAAGTTTTCGAACTTGATTTTGCAGTAACTATGGGAGGCCAAAAGGGGTCAAAAGGGGGTGTTTTACACAAAGACGTCAAAAACTCAAAGGGGGTGTTTTTATCCACCAAACACGGTCACAAACTCAAATGGGGTGTCTTTAACACAAACGACGTCAAAACTCAAAGTGGGTGTTTTACACCAACGACGTGAAAAACTCAAAAGGGAGTGGTTTTACCAAACGACGTCAAAAACTCAAAAGCGTGTGTTTTACCCAAACGACGTCAAAACTCAAAAGCGGGTGTTTTACACAA
This sequence comes from Ophioderma brevispina, assembly GCA_023653785.1. Classification (NCBI taxonomy): domain Eukaryota; kingdom Metazoa; phylum Echinodermata; class Ophiuroidea; order Amphilepidida; family Ophiodermatidae; genus Ophioderma; species Ophioderma brevispina. Next base: position 17,751 of record JAMKCH010076370.1, read on the forward strand.
ACGACGTCAAAAACTCAACATGGGGTGTTTTACACAAAAAACGACGTCAGAACAACTCGAAAGGGGGTGTTTTACACAAACTACGTCAACAACTCAAAAGCGGTGTTTTACACAAACGACGTCAAAAACTCGAAAGGGGGTGGTTTTAACAACCTACGTCAAAACTCAAAAGCGGCGTGTTTTACACAAACGACGTCAAAAACTCAAAAGGGGGTGTTTGTACACAAACGACGTCAAAACTTCAAAAGGGGGTGGTTTTACACACAGACTCAAAAACTCAAAAGGTGGTGTGTTACACAACGACGTCAAAACTCAAAAGGGGTGATTTACAAACGACGTCACACACTCAAAGGGGGTGTTTGTACCACACGACTTCAAAACTCCTAACACACCAAAACCCGTTAAAAGGCCGTTCCTTTCTTCGTCTCTTCTGCGATAGAAGCAAAACACCATAGGTCTGACAAGCCATACCCCTGCCCATACGTAACAGGAAACTTGATCTCCGTTTCAGGTGTTTCATTGGATATTAGTCTGTTGGCTTCTATTTAGAATTGCTAATCCCGCACCACCCAGGTCTCCTTGTTGATATGAGAACCATACCAGATGTCAAACATACCGTCACCCCAAGTGACCCCGCAAGTGACCTTTATTATTGTTCTTTGACTTTGACACCCGGTGTCATATATTACCGCGTCCGTGTGACTGATTTCCTACCACCCTCTTTCTATGTGTTCTCCATTGAAGTGCTGTATGCATTCATTTGGTTTCAGCACTGTACCCATTAGTCTCGTCTACGAGGTTACGGTTTATTCCTTATAATTAAGTTAACAGCTTATTTAGGACACTCGCTCATGGAGGAACTCAGTTTCTTTACACCGTCGTAATGCCCAAATGGAACCATCACTACTATCAATCACTACCATTACTCACATACATTCCATATGGGTGAAAAGATCAACACAATAAACGGAATGGTGTCAAAGGTTTGTACTATCTAGCAGCTCTGCAAGACACATTATTGAATAAACATATGATAAGGACCAATCCTGACCATATTTTGGCAGCTTAGCAGCTTTGAAAAATATAAGGAATTTAATAATCGTCTAGAACTACTGGCACATAATGGGCTCGGCGGAGACACACGCCCACACAGGACCCTGCTCACCTTTTAGTATCAAATTGCATCTGAGGTGATGAATAATTCCAGAACTATTCGTTAATAAATGGCAGAATCCTATCTCGAAGTTTTGGGAGAGGTTTGAAGATGTTTTTCTATAGTTTGAAGGGTGGCTGAATCAAATTTTTCGGGTAACAGGTGAGCGTTAGAGAGCGTAAAGAAAGGCGGAAGAGGGCAGGATACAGATAGGCGGTACCAGGAGCGCAGAGAGGAAAGGGAAAGATGGGATCAGTGGAGGAGAGGGTGGCTGATTGGGGAGTTGAAAGTTCCAGGTAAGGAGTATCCAACCCTCTTTTAAATGCGGGGGAACTTTGTCAAATAAGGGGCTTAACATAGTACAGAGTGGTAAAGTTAAAAGCAAGTCAAATTGGGTTTAACCTGTACCAAAATGGATTTGTGTCATTATAATGAGAGGAGTAAAAAAAATAAGTTTCACACTAATTTTCCCAGAGGTTGGACCCAAACATTGATTCCGCACCCCTTAAACTATAGAAAAACCATCTTCAAACTTCTTCCCAAAACTTCGAATAGTTTCTCCTTTATCGCCCTATACAATTTTATGTCTCGTATCGTTAGCTTCACCCCTCAAGTGTAAACTACCATAATTTTTGATGGTGGGGTTCTTCTATATATGACTGTGTTGCTTCAAATGCCGGTAGCATAAGATAGTGCCCGCTTCCGCCTCTTTTTGGAGCTTTTTGGGTATAATGGTCTGTGTCGTCAGTCTTGTCCCACAGTCCCACTAGGCCCTACTTCCGGGGAAATCGGGTCAAAGGTTTACACATCTGGCGATGACGTGTGTACTATTCAATCTGGTTGTTTGTTTTGGTTTGACGAATCAGATCATATCTGATAAGATAGCACTTTTTATGGTTGTAATTGGGTAATTCAATGGAACACACTTTGGACTCCACTACCAGCCCCACGTGACGTCAGTGATAACCAATCACAGCCCGGTGAAGAACGATTGGGTTACTGAACCTTAGTAATATTAAATTAAGTGCAAAACTCATAATTTTTCCATTTGAATTATCTTGACATCACAATATATTTCTGCTTGTGAATAGAGTAAACAAGTAACATCCACTTAAACAAACTAGCCCGAAAACAACAACATTCACAAATGTCGGATACATCGATTTTATGCTTTTTTTGGTCGTAACTTTTGCAGCAGTTTGCATGGTCGAAGCGTCAACCGATAATACCGGTGAGTATTACATTATACGGGCATCATATACAATTTTTTATCTTGCTATTTAAAAAAACAGCGAGTGCCGACGTATTTTTCAATGCTATTATGGTATTTTGTTTGAAGTAGACTTTTAAGTTCTTCAAAATGTATTCCAAAATTAAAATAGTCCTTTTGGAAATGAATTGTCCAGATAATGTATCAATAACTCGATGCGATTCAATATGTTCTTACCCTCGCACTTCTCTCGAAACCGTGGGTAGTTTTGTTTAAAACTTTCTGAAAATTTACGAGTTTTTTTGACGAGGATACAAAAAAAACAAAACCACCCCCCCCCCAAAAAAAAAAAAATCATTTGAATTTTTAAAATTCACGTTGTACATTCCAATCAAGTCAATGACAGTGAAACAGGAATGCTCAGCGAGACAGAGAAAAGATTAGATTTTTTTCCCCGAATTTTTTCAAATGGATGTTGCCTTTGTGTCCACTGCATGGGACTGTATTTGTGTGTGTGTGTGTTTGTCGTGTGTTGTGTGTGGGTGTGTTAAAAGTTTTGACTTGATGTCTGCAGTAACTATGGGCGGCCAAAAGGGTCACAAAGGGGGGGGGGGGCTGTTTCATTTCCACAAACTGACGTCAAAAACTCAAAAGGGGGTGTTTTAAACAAACGACGTCAAAAACTCAAATGGGGGTTGTTTTACACAAAACGGAAGTCAAAACTCCAAAAGGGGGTGTTTTACACAACGACGTCAAAAATCAAAAGGGAAGTGTTTACACAAGACGAGTCAAAAAACTCAAAAAGGAGTGTGTTTTACACAACGACGTCAAAAAATCAAAAAGGGGTGTTTTTTACCAAACGACGTCAAAAACTCAAAAGGGGGTGTTTTACACCAAACGACGTCAAAAACTCGAAAGGGGGGGGTGTTTTACACAAACGACGTCAAAAACTCAAAAGCGGGTGTTTTACACAAACGGACGTCAAAAACTCGAAAGGGGGTTACACAAACGCCGTCAAAAAACACTCAAAAGAGGGTTGTTTTTACACAACGAGTCCAAAAACTCAAAAGGGGGTGTTTTACACAAACGACTGTCAAAAACTCCAAAGGGGGTGTTTGACACAAACGACGTCAAAAACTCAAAAGGGGGTGTTTTACACAAACGACGTCAAAACTCAAAGGGTGTTTTGAACAAAACGAAGTCAAACACTCAAAAGGGGGTTGTTTACACAAACGACGTCAAAAACTCAAACACAACAAAAACCAGTAAAAGCCGTCACTTTCTTGCGGTAGAGCAACGAACACCATCTGGTATGATGAAAGCCACTACCCCGCCCATTACGTACCGGAAACTTGATCTCAGTTCAGGTGTTTCATTGGATAATTGTCTGTTGGCTTCTATTTAGAATTGCTAATCCAGCACCACAACAGGTCTCCTTGTTGAATGAGACCATCCCAGAGTGTCAAACATACACGTCACCCCAAGTGAACCCCGCAAGTGGACCTTTAATTGTTCTTTGACTTCACAGACCCGGTGTCATATATACGCGTCCGTGTTCGCGAGTGTTCCTCCAAACCACCCTCTGTCTATTGTGTTCCCATTGAGTGCTGTATGGCATCATTTGTTTCAGCACTGTACCCAAATGGTCCTCGTCTACAATGTCCGGTTTATTCAGTACATGTTGCTATGGTAGCTAGGACAACAATTTTTCATGGGAGACACTCAGTTTCTTTATCACCGCGTAATGCCAAGTTGGATCCATCAATACTACTCAATCACCATTACTCAATACCATTACCAGTAATTGAAAAGAATAACAAAATAAACGGAAATGGTGTCAAAGGTTTGTACTAATCAGCAGCTCTGCAAGAACATTTTGAATAAAAATATGATAAGGAAACAAATCCTACATATTTGCAGCTTGCAGCTTGAAAAATATAAGGACGTTAATAATCGCCTAGAACTGTCAAATAATGGGCTCGGACACACGCCCACACATGACACTGCATCATCCTGTAGTACTCAAATTGTCATCTGAGGTGATGAATAATTCCAAGAATATAGTAGGTTAATGAGGAGAATCCTATTCTCGAAGTTTTGGGGAAGGTTTGAAGATGTTTTTCTATAGTTTGAAGGGGTGCTGAATCACAATTTTTGGGTCCAAACCTCTAGGGAAATGCGGGACTTTGGCAAAAGGGGGGTAACATTAGTACACAGGGGTAAAGTTAAAATCAGTGCAATTGTGTTTACCAACTGTACAAAAATGGATTTGTGGTCATATAAGGATTAAAAAAATAAGTTCCACACATTTCCCAGAGGGTGACCCAAACATTCGGATTCAGCACCCTCAAACTATAGAAAAACCATCTTCAACCTTCTCCCAAACTTCGAGAATAGTATTCTCATTTAGACCCTATAAGAAAGTTTTAAGGTGCTCGTATCGTTTAGCTTCACCTCAAGGTAACTACAAATTCATTTTGATGGTGGTCTGTCTATATATGACTGTGTGCTTCAAATTCCGGTTAGCATAAGACTTAGAGTCGCTTCCGCCTCTTTTTGGAGCTTTTTGGGTAAATTCTGTGTCGTCAGTCTTGTCCACAAGTCTCGACGTATGGCCTGACTTCGGGGAAATCGGGTCAAGGTTTACACTCTGGCGATGACGTGTGTCCTTAGTCATCTGGTGTGTTTGTTTTGGTTGACGAAATCAGATAAGACTGATAGATAGGCAACTTTTATTGTTTGGTAATTGGGTCTGTTCCTGGACACGCTTGGGCCCACTTACCCAGCCCACGTGCACGTCAGTGATAACCAATCACAGCCCGTGAAGAACGATTGTGGGTTACTGTAACTCTTAAGTATATCTAAATGAAGTGCAAAACTCATAATTATTCCATTTGAAATTATCTTGAACATCACAATATTTCTGCTTGTGAATAGAGTAAACAAGTAACATCCACTTAAAACCACTACCCCGAAACACAAACATATCAAAATGCCGGATGAACAAATCGATTTTATTTTCTTGCTTTTCTTTGTGTCGTAAACTTTGCAAGCAGTATTAAATGATGGTTCGAGCGGTCACCTATATACCCGTGATTATGACATTATACGGCATCATAAATTTTTATATTTGCTATTTAAAAAAGCGTTGCCGCATATTGTTTCAACATCTGCTATTATGTATTTTTTTTGGTTGAAGAGAACTTTATAAGAGATAAGTCTCAAAATGATTCTTCCAAAATTAAAATAGTCTTTTGAAACATGAATTGTCCAGATAATGTAATCATACTTCGACGATTCAATATGTAATCTATTTACACCTCGGCGTCTCTCAACAATCCTGTTGTTTACTTTTTTAAACTTTCTGAAAATTTACAGAGTTTTTTTTCTAGGATAATTAAATCGTGAAAGTTAAAGACGGTACATTTTTTCGGTGGTTGTCAACGCCGTTGCGCTGACTTCATATTGGACTACTTATTTTTTTATATGTTACCTGTAAGGCACTAGCTATATGCTTAACCCTTAGAATAACTGTCGCTTTCCGCAATTTGTAACCAATTCGGGAATATTATGCGAGCGCATCTGTTAAAAGGTATCAAAATTGTTAAAAATGTTCATTTATTGTATGTGTTGGTCCGATCCCGATTATCATTAGCATAACCCTTGGATGTTGGGTAGCAAAAATTATGTGGACTCCTGGCAGGTCAATTGTCAAAGGTCAAATGAGGTAAAACTACTGTTATGTATTTGGAACAATTTGCGTTAAGATTTGGTTACTCGCTATATTCTGTCGTCTCCAATTGCATATTAAGGGAGGGGTCATTATTTACGCCAGGGGGAATGGAGGATTTGAGGGAGGAACCCGAAAAATGTTTGTAAGAGAGAGGGGTAACGTGACATTTTTCATCAACGCGAGAGGGGGGAACATGAACTTTTAAATGGGAAAATCAGCATGATCAAGGGGGGAACGTGAAATTTTTGAACGGAAGCGAGGGGGGAACGCAAAAATTTTTGCCGAAAAAAAGTTGAAATCCTCCATCCCCCCCCCCGGCATAAATAATGACCGCTCCCGCTCCTTTCATTTGCATATTGTCCCATCTGAAACCTACCTCAATTTCTACTTAAAACAGAGGGAACGAGAAACGGGCAACACCAGTGACCCATTGATCTCCTTATTGATGACCCAATTCTTACTTTACGGTTAAGGTTGTTGCAATTTTCATCCCGTTTTCATCTCGTCCAAAATTTCAAATTTAATCCAAATCCCGTACCGCATCCCTGTTCCTTGACGCATACTTACACAACAATTGTTAATGTAAACTTGATCACATCCTTTTTTTACAGTTTGTTCACAAGAAGAATGCCGGAGGTGCGAGAATGGAGGGACCCCGTCTT
>JAMKCH010076371.1:0-80138 GCA_023653785.1 Ophioderma brevispina
CGAAGGTTTATTAATCCGAAGGTGCGTTCATCCAAAGGTTCGTTTACTCGAAAAATAAATAAGGTTCATTTATCCGAAAATTCGTTAGCTTATTCCATTTTCGGATCAACGAATCTTATTCCATTTTCGGATCAATGAACCTTCGGATAAACGAACCTTCGGAATAACACACCTTCGAATAAACGAACATTCGGAATAACAAACCTTCGGAATAAAGAAACAAAATATTCAGATTAACGAAGCCTGTGAATAACGCTTACCAAGGTATAGGAAATTCCCGTGTTCGGATTAACGAACCTTCGGATAAACGAACCTTCGGAATAACGCACATTCGGAATAGTGAACAGCAACCTTTCCGCTGACCCCTCATGACCCCTAGATGACATTATACTTCACATGTGTTGAGGAGTTCCCAAGCTCCACTCCCTCCAAGTCTGTTTTGAAAATCAGCGTTAGAGCTACAACGACTGAAAACGGAAGGGTCCAAATGGTTGTATTTATACGCGCTTACAAGATACCTTACTTGAGCAGACTTCTTGATTTGAATCTTGTCAGGCTTGGAGATGCTTTCAAAATACAAAGGCTTGTTCTGGGTTTTAAGATTTTACATGATTTGACCCCTACTTATCTTAATTCTTTGATTCAACATAGCATATTGCAGAGTACTAGGCTTTTGCACCAATCTGCAAGGACTTCCTCTTTCTTCAGTTCTATGTTTAATTCAGTTCCACGTCTTTGGAATGAAATCCATCTGATTTGCGTGCTGTCAATAATCTTTATAACTTTAAAGCAGGCTGTAAATCACACTTTTTAAGTTTACTAGGTTAATATTGTTAAAAAATGTAGTGTTTTTGTATTTTTTTATGTTCATTTTGGAAACCACAATGATATAGACAAGGTAATTGTTTGCTTTTTCAATCAGTTTAACATCGACTGATTTTTTTCATTGTGCATACATTTGCCTTGCCTATTCTTTTGGTTTCCTATTAATCAATCTTGCTCTGTGTGCATGTATCTTTGTTTCTCTTTGGATATGAGAGCACCTTTGTGATCGGGTTTTTACAACCCATTCTCTTATTCAGAATTACTTGCTTTTCCTTAGTCAATTTTTGTATGTATTATATATTATATTTATCATATTTCTGTTTATGTATTTTGAAAGTAATTCAAATAAATATTATTATTATTATTATTAAGAGATACATTGTGGGGTTATCATTTTGGTTTAAATGAACATTGTTCCGTTATTATGACACAGTGGGTTTCGTAGCTTCTTAATTGTGGGGTTATTGAAAGCTCTGCATTACACTGTATTTTTAGATTTTAAAGAGAGATGATATTGAAATGTGAATATGATGCTAGCATCTTGACAAAATATAAATAGAGAAATTGATCTGTCTGGTCTACAATGATTAAACATGCTGGTGAACGTAATTTCATTGGTTCCTACCCGAGTTCAATTCGCAATTTAGATCGGGTATTACGCGTATTGACGTTGATGATTGACGTTGACGCGTATTGGAGGTTGATGCGATCGCGTCATGTTCGATTTTCCTCATTAGGTGTTGTTTGTCCTTTATTGTTGTTTTTAAGACATAAGAATCGCTAAAATTAGGGATAGAGATATGCTAAATTATTAAGTGTTTGAGAAGACAAATAAAAGTATGACTTGGGGAATCTGCACTACCGACGATACCATTATTTGTGCGTAGAAATCTTCACTTCAATATAATAGCATATCATACTAATACACAGAATTCCCAAATCAAAGGAGTTACTACCTACTGTCAATTTTTTAAACTCTATCAAAATATCAACACTAAGAAGTAGTTCGGGCGCTTGAAAGTGTGTTTTGGGAAAGTATACTCCACAACAGGTCATCGTTTTACCATTTTGTATATCTAGCAAGATCTGATAATTCGGTAAAATCGATATGTGTTTGAAACGACTAGTATTAGCTTGATATGAATATTTGAATTTTCAATCTTTTACCAAGGTTGAATGTGGGTTGACATATTTACTCAATTTCATTTATGCATATCATTAGTCGTACATTAGGTTAAATTTGGACACACGCAATGATTCTATAACCTTTAATGACATATGACTAAAATGTTAAAGTATGACTCAGGGATTTCGAAAATCTTTAGAAACTAAAGTAGTAAAAAAAAAAAAAACAAAAAAACATAAAATGCACAATTTCCGAAAATTTGAATGAATCGGATTTTCATTTTGATGCAGTAAACATTATGTGTAGTATTACGTCCCATAGGATACTGTGTAACTGAAACAAAATTCCGGTTACGAATTTATAACAAAGTTGGGATTTTATATATGAAGGAATTCGAATTTAAGCTTAGCAATTTCCACACAGTGATTAGTATATGTACAAGAATTATGTAAAAGCAATAAGTATTATTATATTATATATGTACATGCAAAACAAAAACGATAGTTTTGGAAAGTGAGGGCGCACCCTCAGGGAAATCTCTGAGTCGGCCGTTTAAGATACCCGAAAGTATTTGAGACAATCTTTATGTGATTCCACACATGATATGTTTCTTATATTATCCAAGGGAATGATGATGATGATGATGATGATGATGATGATGATGATGATGATGATGATGATGATGATGTTGATGATGATGGTGATGATGATGTTGATGATGTTGATGATGATGGTGATGATGATGTTGATTGATGATATGATGTTGATGATGTTGATGATGATGAATGATGAAACATTTTCCATAGATTTTGTTTCAGTGCATATAGTAGTTGTCAGAAAAGCATTGTGCCCAAAAAAAGATAACATAAAAATTTTAAATTTTGTATTTTTGTTCTTTCACTCTTGCTCTTAGCCCGTACACGTGCAAACAAAATTTAAATAATACATTCCTCGAGGTATATTCTTTTTTTAGTTTTTCACACATACGCACCTGCTGTGGTGTCGATATTTCTAAAAGTGAAAAAAATAAATGCCTCACGTTCCTAAGGGACGAATGCAATACTAAACTGGCGGGCGTTTTCCGTTTGCCGGTTCCGCGCGTCAATTAATTCATTGAGGTTGCTGAATTCTTACTCGATTAAGGATTCAGGATTCAGAGGATTAAATGAACCGCCTGGAAACGGCAGAATGCCCGCGGTATGCGTATTGATTTGGTCCCAATAAAACATATCATTCTCACCTACCGACTTGCTGGAAATAATTGACGGCTTATTGCTTTCCATGTAACCTAATCTCGATATGAGCTTCAATCAAGCAACAATGCAAATCTTACCTTCGAGTTTTCCTTAAATGTCCCAGGAATGCAATTGAAGATGTGGTTTGTGTCAAGTTACAAGGAGGGACTAGGAATCATTCAAGATTTGGGTTGGTGAGAATCATAGTAAACACTATTTATTTTTCAGAGAGTAATAGAAATATCCAGGTGACTGGTGTGAATCTAAATTCATGACACTGACAGAAAATAATGTTTCAATAATGATGTCACTGGTAGTGTGATCTTTTTCTGGCCCTGTTTATGGGAATGGATGTCCCGTAAAGATTGAAGTAGGTTTTCATCTCATTTCCGGGGACTTTAAGGAATTCCACATCACCGAAGTTCACCGGTGTTATGTGTAATGTTTATATTATTTTCTTAAGTAGCGTGTACTGTGAACCTAATTTCTTTTGGGAGTATCAAAAATCCGATTTAGGAATTACTTAAGCTGTGATGAAACGTAGACATACAGGAATGTGCAGGAATAGATGTGTATCATGAATGTGGTGGACACTGCACGCGGTTAAAAGTACACATTTAAACGTGGCACTGGCACATTGTCACAAAAATATGAAAATTTCTCCAATGTGCCTCGCAAATGATAGTCTAGGCCATTGGAAGAATAGAGATATAGTTTATACACAAAAAAACATTACATAAAAACAAAAAGGGGCATTATTAAGGCTTACAGACACCCAAAGGTAAGGTTGCCGTAACTTAATCAAATAGTAAATTGCATAACGTAAATCACCGGGGATGGGTCGGTATATTACCCCCCCCCCCAATATTTTTTGAGAGGGAGGGATGGTTCAATTACCATCATTCCCCCAGGTTGATACCCGTTTCATGTGTTTTTTACCCCAAACAAAAAAAAGACTCATATTTTCCATAATAGTGAAAAATGCAAATTTCAGCTCGCTTGCGAGCAGTATGTTCTAATTACACTAATTAACGATTAGAAGCAAAAATGTGTACTAAATTCGTAGAAGTAGTTGTTCATAACATCAAAAGGAAACATTTCCTGGGTTTAAATTTCATTGAATATTAGAAAAAATGCGAACTTCTTTTGATACCAACAATTCTCAATTTGATAGAGTACGTGTGGGGCGAGGTTACCATCGCAGGCATCCACCTTTAAGTTCAAAAAGTAGGTCTGAACCAACGCTATAGCGAAGGCATGACTGATTCGGCCCTATCCTCCTAGTAATGTAAATATATTAAACTACTCAAAACAGCAAGCGAGAATATAGAATTATGGCACATACCGTTCATAGTGATAACAAACATAGCATCTTGGGGTGATTTTGCAGGGTGAATTTCAGTGACACAGTTCCTATTATCCCCTTCATTTAGTTATTATGGTTTGCTTGTTCTCCAGTCGCGAAGGTATTTTACCCGGGCCCCAATTTGGTTTTATTCAACAAGTTTCCAAGTTTGGTGTGACCTAATACTGAACGATTCAGGACATACCCCAGCCTGTGCAATGTTGTTTTCCAAGGGTAAAATACGAATACAGATTAATAGAAGAGAGGATTTCCTCAGTTGGAATCCAGTATCTCTTAGTCTTTCTATCGTATATAGTACCTTGAGCCATAGTAGTGTGATATATTGCTTGAAATAAAATTCACGATACATTGAGAAAACAATCATATTCATACAATTTCATATTAGGGGTGAAGATTAAAATGCATCAAATCAAAATTTCTGTGGTTGTGTTCAAAAGATATACATGGGATACAAAAATTAGGTGACTGCCTGATTCTTTCTTTCTTCTTTCTTTTTCAGTGAGGAGGGGGGTGGGACAGGGGGGGCAAAGCTTTCCTAGGGGCAAGCATTATTAACATTTGTTAGTATAATATAGGCCTATGATGTTTTCACTGAAATTGGCAAACGTTATGCCGAAAATCACTCATTTTTCAGGAGGGGGGGTGGGCCAAAGGTGTACAAGCTTCCGCGAGGGGGTAGGGCAAGCTTCCCGGCCCCCCTGGGACGCCATTAAAACAGACATCGGAAATAGCCTTTAGCACCAGAAAACACACGCGGACTTGCTTCCCATCACGGCACGCACTCTGTTGACCGGTGTGAAAGCAGTTAATAGTCCGGCGGGAGCCACAGTCCGGGCTCCATAGACGATAACGGAATAAAGCGTGAAACTAATGTTGGTGAAGAGGCAACTCTGAATAGTGGCTCTATTCTTGACCATTGTAGCCGGACCAAATGATTACTTCTACACCGGTCTGTGTGGTTTTAATATCAAGTACGATGATGATGATGATGAGTGATGATGATGATTGATGATGATATGATGATGATGACGATGATGGGATATGCACGCGCAACCAATTGTATCAAAAAATCAAATCAAGCTTTCTATATTGTTGTTCTCATTCCCATCTTTGCTCATAAGGACGTGCAGTGAAAAAAACAATTTAAATAATCGTTCATCGAGATATATTCTTTAAGTTCACACAAACATGCTGTGGTTGTCGATATTCTAAAAAGCGAAAAAAAGATTAATGCACATGTCCTAAACAGATTCATCACCGTACGACTTGCTGGAATAATGACGTCTTATTGCTTTCCAAGTAATCTTCAATCAAGATTATAAGACTTAAATCGACATACTATGGTATCTTACCAGATAGGTGATTAGCACGTTTCGAGTTCCTTAAGGAATTCCAACGTCACGGAAGTTCACCGGTATTATCTATAGTTTATCTAAGTTATCTTAAGTTAGCGTTACATGGAACTTATTTTCTTTGGGGAGTATCAAATACGATTTAGATTATTTACTAAGCGTGATTAAAAGTAGATCATACAGGAATGGTGAAATAAATAGATGAGTTAACTTTATGTCATATGTGGCTGAACACTTGCACTCAGTTTTAAAAGGTGACATACTCACGAGAAGAAAGAAAGAAAGTAAGACCTCTTTTGGTATCCCGTGTATTTTAACACAGAAAGTTGAGTTGTTGAATTGTATCTACCCTAATATGACAATTCAAGATGTTGTTTTCTAATTTTAATGATTATGAACTTGAAATTGTTATTTAAAAGCAATAATCAAATACATACTTGTTTCTCATGGTACATATAGTACAATATACTAAAGAGATACCTTATAATCCAGATTCTGGATTCGAAACGTAAAGATATCGAAATTATTCAAACAAAAGCAACGCGACAAAAATTCAATTACCTGAATCGTACAATCAAAGTTGTATGTTAATTTCCATGCCAACCATCTGTATCACGCATTTTACTTTGTACTTTATGTACTACTCTTTTAATAACACAGAGGCTTACTACGGAAAACAACATCTGCACGAATGTGTATGTCCTGGAGCCGTTCGTCTATGCGGTCACCACCGACTGGAAAAACTTGTTGCATAACAACCAAAATAACAAAATGTGGGACCATGGGAAAAACAAACCTTCGACATGGAAAACAAAGACCAACCATTATAAACTAAATAGGTGAGGGTCGTATAGAACCGTGTCATGAAATCACCCTGCAAAAATAACCCCAAGATGTTATCATAGGAACGGTAAGGTGGCCCTAGATAATATTCCAGCTTGCTGTTTGAGTAGTTAAAATATTTACATTACTAGGAAGATAGGGTTGATTTCATTCATGGCTTCGCATATAGCGTTGGTCTCTGTGATTCAGACCTACTTTTTTAACTTAAAGTGACAGGAGGAGATTTTATTAGGATACGAATTCCTCTCAAATTGCACTGGATCGATTGTAGACCACCTACCAAGAACGTTTCGAAGGCTTATTGGACAAACAAGTACAAAAGAAAACAAAGCTATCCTTATCGTCCCTATAGGAAACCACGCTTTGATTTTCTGTTGTGCACGACAGGAGATACTAAATCATCACCTTATGAGATAAAGACGACCTATTCGGTTTATTCACTTCAGGTATGATCAAATACACCGGTAGGCATTCCAAATATGCAAAAAAACGGGTTCGACAAACTGAGGGCGCTTCTTTCTGGGAATGTCCTCGTGTCGCTTTAATTAAAGGTGGGTGACCTAATCGGTAACCTCGCCTTGGGATTTTGGTATCAGAAGAACGTTCATAATTGTTTAATTTTCTCATTACCCCAGTGAAATTTAAAACCCAGGAACCGTTTTCCATCGATGATGATGTTGTTGTCCACTTGAGACGTAACCGTAGAACTGACATAAATTTGTTTCCAAAAGACGATTTTCAAGCAAACTTGAGATGCTGCCGAAGACTACGTTTCGCCCATTGAACCCATGGGATTTATCAATTGATACTTTGGACCTCAGAATGCTGGCCACCGATTCGTATTAATTGGTGTCTGTTGCATTATTGACCTAACCTACATGAAGCTTTAGTCGTAAGACAATAGTCACAATGCCGTATAAGTGCATACACAGTATACTAATATCTAGACATGCTAGAAGTATATTTGTTTTACTGCAAGGCCCAATAATGAAGAAGTCCGCGCAAACTCTGTACCATAGAGTTGGGGGAAATCATTTAATTTCAGTCACCAAAAATGATAATTTAATATAAAATTATCGCCCCTCCACCATGTACTATTTGCTATTTACATACAGAACTTTGAAGGACATAATAATAATATCAGGATATTTAAAATACGCACAAATCAGCTAAAAAACGTTCATTGCGCACATAGCTACCAGCAGATAACAAAAAGCGAAACGGACATATACAGAGAAACATAAGCAAATCAATGGAATAAAAAACATTACATAAAACATGGAAGATATCGGAACAAATACTACACACAATTATGGCAATGTGAATGAAATGGGTTTTGAGCTTTGACTACAAACCCTTAAAAGAGGGATGATGCACGCATATGGTATGGAGTTCCACGACCTAGGGGCAGCCATGAGAAACCACCATCTCCCTACGACCAGAATAATTTGGGTTCATCTTGCAGTCATTGTTGCCGAACGGGCCCTGAGCGCGAAGGGTTGTAAAATAGAAGAGTTCTGTGATACCAAGTCCATTTAGCGAGCGTAGTAAGAAGCATCAGTTAATATTGAATCCTGAAATCCTGACAAGCAGCCAGTATCGAACAGAATGGAGAGCGTGCTACGAAGCTTTGTGCAGCCATATTTTGTTCAGCTGCAACGAATGAATTTATTCTTAAAAGGTCATGAGGGGGATTTTCCATGTCCAAAGATAATGCAATAAAGACAGTAACCAGGTGTTCAGTTGCTTCAAGTCTTAGATATCTTCTAATCTTGCCAGATTTCGGAGGTGAAGAAAAGCAGATTTGGTACTGGTGGATATTTGAGGAGCAAGATTCATTGAACTATCATTGAAAACTAGTTGCGTCACTTGTTTAAAGGCCCTATCAGTATGAGTTGGGTAAGTCCGAAAAATCGAAAAATCATTAAAATATGAGATTTTGCCGTCTATAAAGTAGTATAAGTATCCTAACACAACCTACAAGTGTGAAGACTGAAGCAACAGAACAAGGGGAAAATCGAATGTTTAGTCATTATAGTAGATTCAAATTACGTGAGACTCCGTGCATAATCGGACGGGTATGATATTGATATGGTGTTCAATCCCCGGCTATGCTGAGACTAGGCCTTTGTTCCCATACAAAACATATTGTGATTATGGTACAAAGTTTCCTGTTCAGAATCGGCTTACTGGAAACTGATGTATTCAGTTATACCAATGTCTGTTAATGATTGAAGGACGCATGCTATTGTTGGCCAGGATGTCAAATCCGTTTTGCGCTAATCTCTTAATACAAGGTTGGTCCTTTTTTTGATGACCAAATAAAACTTAGTTGTGTTATGTGTATACACATACATTATTTCTCCATGCTGTGATAAAGAATGGTATTTTGCAGTGTCAAAGGTGATCAAATAACAACGTTTAATGAAATAAATGCTGGTGTTTTCATTCTGATACTTGAATTGAAACATCCATCTATCTCAGATGTGAAATAATGTATTTTAGATCAACATTTATTTAAAAGCTACATTA
The DNA here is from genome assembly GCA_023653785.1 of Ophioderma brevispina. NCBI lineage: Eukaryota > Metazoa > Echinodermata > Ophiuroidea > Amphilepidida > Ophiodermatidae > Ophioderma > Ophioderma brevispina. The sequence goes on from JAMKCH010076371.1 coordinate 9,280, forward strand.
CTATATATTGTATGAATATCATAAACTGTTTTACCCGTGCACAAACAAAGCTCTCCATTGACGCCTGTATAGAAGATTCTAGTGACAACTCACCGACGCTGAATTCGCGCATGTGTAGTACATTCGGGTGACTGACCTAAATATACACACAATCGAATGTGTGTACATTGTACGTGTCATGCAAACCATGTTTGACCGCGCCCACAAACACGTTTTCGCGCATATAATTATGACAGCAATCAATACTCCTATTGCAATTCCCAGTTCAAACTTGGTTCCACTGCCGGAAAATAGCCATGCATATTTCCATTGTCACCTTATTTAAAGTGAATGTCACCTTGCAATGATGACACTGTGGGTTCAGGAATGATCTAAGTAATACCGACACAGATAGTACATCTCACTATTCACATTATATCGCGCATAATCTACGATTATTAGGAGTACTTTTTCAACCCTCAATTTCCGGGATTGACTCATGGCGCAACGTTACAAACATAAAACAAACACCAACACTAAACAACGGAAAGTCTTATTTAAATTCTGTTTTCAGCTTCCGATAGCCGAGACCATACCGGATTTTCCCATTATCATTGCACATATAATTTTGACAAGCTGAGGTCTAAAAGTCTCTCGAACGTCATGAACATACATTGAGGGAATTTTCCAAAATCTCCCCAAGCTGTATCAGAAATATGACGTCACCATTCAGTAATGAGAGTAATGAACGGCGCTCTTCATTTGTAAATTGTATTGAAAGAAGTGTGTACGTGCCGTGGCCGTTAAAATAATTCCTCTTACCTCTCACGGTGAATGGACAGACCTAAAACTTTTAATGAGGTCTCACTTATTTTGAAATCTACTATAGTGTCCGTACGGACACATACTGCAACACGTAATTGAATGGAGATTCATATCTTTAATTACTGCTGTTTTCTTCCTTTTCTGTCAATCCTTCAGTTGGAAAAAATGACCTTACGGGAATTCTAAACAGCACTTAGCCTTTTACTTAAGCCTTTTCTGCAAATTAAAATATTTTGACTCTTTCGGGTGAATCACTGATAGTGTCTTTAACGGGGGTTAAATCGCCAATAATCATGTTTTATGTGTGATACAGTATAATTTTATTGAGTTTATGTTAGGATAATTCAGGGCATTAACACTTAACTGCATAAGGGGTTGCACAACGGGGGCCTCCTCGGGACCCATGCATTATATAACCACTTTCCAAATGATTGTTTGATGAAGGTGCTTCAAAACCTTAACAACCAGAAATAAACTGATTTTTTTTTGTTCATAAGAAATTAGCGGCAAAACATTGATTTCAATTTTGATTCAAACTGAGCTCAAACAATTTCTGCTTTTTCCATGGCGTTGATTTACCTAGACTTGTGCTGATTGATTTAATTGGTGAAGGATGAACTATTTTACCATAGCACAAATATCACTATTTCATTTTTTGGGAGGTGGGTATTTTGTTTAATTAACCAAATGTTTCTACAGTGAACTGCTTTAAATTAATCTAAATATTAGGCGCCTATCTGGCTTTTTTTTATTAATTATTTACTTTGTTTCATGTCCATCACATCAGAATCACCGTACCGTTCAATTCATTTGTTTTATTTTTGTATGGGCACAAGGGGGTTGGGGGGGGGGGTTGGGGTCCTAGGGACACATTCTAATTAATGCAAAAACGAATTCCTATAGGCGGTGTAGGCCTTCTGTCAGCCAGCTCCATCAGGACCTCGCAGGCAGGCAGCATGCTTGTTTTTAAGAGATGTATGGGGTCATGCACTTCAGCCCTTGGACTTAACATGGTCATCATGCACCACGGTATAGGCATCATCAACTAAAGCTTATAGCGGCATCAAGGTTCTCTGCTTGAAACTTCTAATGGATTAGTATGAGGCGCTTCATGGTTGCAGACTTCAGTTCTTCTTGGGCTTTGTTGACTTTGTCAGTGTATTTTTTGTTGGCTGTAGTGAGGTATCAGATACTGTGCTGGAGGTCTCGTCTACACGTCGTTCAACAAGCTGAATCTGTTATATATGTACTGCTATAGTATAAGCTAGTATAATGGTATTTGTTACAGATTTTTAAATCAGAACAGTATTTACATTCTTAAAGCTTTTCTTGGGAAATGTATTTGTGTCCAATATTAATTATATGCGGTTAGTTTTGTATATGTATTTTTTATAGAAAATGTGTCACTCTCTCTCACTGCTTTCTATACCAGTTTGCGCATTGTTCTCGCACTGTCTATTGCACCACCTTCCTGTCCCTTCCTACTCTTAATAGTCCTCTCCCTCTCTTCTTGATCCAGTCTCACGCTCTTTAATTCTCTATTTCCCCCCCCCCCCTCTCTCTCTCTCTCTCTTCCTCTCTCTCCCTCCCGCCTTTCTTTCTCGGCACACACTGAAAGAAATTGTGTTTTATTATTTCTGTGGTAGGATGTCCATGAGCCGTGAAATTCATTCCGTTTTCACGCCGGTTACCGACATAAAGTGGCAATTCAACCACTTGAACGACATCATACTCAAGTTTAAATCGCACGTGCGAACTCATAAATACACACAAAGCCGTAAAAAGAAAGAAGTGCCAATTTTGATGTGGTACAAAATGGGAGATTGCCAGATTGTTAAAGCGAAAACCAGGCTACTATAATTTGCGTTGCACATTATTATAAATACATTTTGTTTCAAATGCATGGACTTTCCAGTCAGAAAATGACACTATATTATTGATATCAAAGTAAAACGTTTAGAATATCTTCCATATGATTCGCAGCCATTTTGATCGGCCCACGAGAAAAATTGAAATCATGATAGTATATAGTACATAGTGTGTCTTGAAATAAGTAGCCAGTGTGAAAGACATGAAAGACTAGTCAGCTATATTCTGTTCAATAATCCGCCCCAGTTTTTAATCGATCGTTACTGCTTTTACTACTGGACACACTATATAATCCGATTTTCTGACCAGAGTACCAGACATTCCTTAGACACCTTGTTTTGATATAATCGACTACCAAAAGGATACAAAGTAACTAATGCCGAGCTACGTCACCAATGGCGAACATGGCGACCTCCATGGGCAACAGTAGTAGTTAATTCTGCTAATAAGGCAATTCTATATTGCATTAGATATTTTTTTCTTTCAGCCGCAAAGACCAAAGACATCTTTTAAAAAATCATCCATTAAATTAAAAATTAGCCTGTTAGTACACTTTAATCACACAAAAATGGCAACTCTTTGAAAGTCACTGTCCCCTTCATGACGTATCTTCCAATTATCGCTGTGCCGTAGTTTGTTTCATTGGTACTAACAAAAGAAAGAAATCCGTATGTTACCTGGAAAACTACTAAGTATAAGCGCATTAGTATGCCACTACACACACGATTTTTTAGGAGTATGAAGAGAAGTGAAAATCCACTATAAAATCGGCGCCAATAAATATAACAAGTATAAGGAGTTTACCAGTCTTGCTTACGGTTTAAAATAAAAACGGTCGTCTGCCTTTGCAAGAGATTAATTATGTCACAACATGTACAAAACTATATTAAAATTTGGCTGCTTCAATTTTCCTCTTGTACAAAACCTGAGTCCCGAGTTATAAAGAGAATATCAGAAAACCACTACAGTACGCCATTCAAATTATATTTTAGATCATTATGATTCATGTACTCGTATACCCTGTGTTTCTCAGCATTCATAAAATCTGTTAAGGAGTGTCATTTCATGAGTTGATTTAGTGACGTCTTAATCGTTCTCGGAAAAGACCAGATATCTTGGGAATACCCTTTTGTCAATTTTGACCAGTAGTCGTATCTATAGAGAAAATTGCTCCATCATTCCATCTTTGATTAGAATTACTCGATTAAGGGGAAGGTAATAAAAAGATATGTTAGAGGACACTCTCTTTTTGTGCAAATGTACGATGATGGCAGCACATTCCTGACATGACTTCAAGTCCTCCATATGTTTAAAAGGTGAAAAAATAGTTACGTTAATAATTGACGAGAACACGATGTTTTGATAAATTGTAATGGTTAAGTTGCGGTCAGTGGTCACCCACACACGTGTCCGTGGTCGTATTATCTAGACGACCATAGTATTAACTTTAAATTATCTTGCAACCAGAATACTTAAAGAATAGTCTTACATAACATCATGGCTGAAACCACAACTCACGAAGTTATCGTAGGGATGGAATATTTTAAGTGTTCAAGTCAGCAATTGTGTTCATATGATACCTTTAGAATTCACTATTTTATTAAGTGTTCTACAATTGTTTTTTACCGTTGTCGAAGGTTAGGAATGACGACGCTAACACACCTTTGTGATATAATGAAAAACCGACAGTTAATAGTGACAGTTTATTTTTTTAGTGTAGATTTTGAGACACCATTCTATTTGCGGGAGCGGTAAATTACAATTTTCTAAAATATTCATTTTTGCACTAAGTTGGTGATTATTTCTACATTAAAGCAGTTAAGGAATTGTACCACTTCTCCCTATTTAAAAATCATTCCCCATTTTGATTTGTCCCTCGCATTATCCGCATTTAGTGAAATTTAAAACAAGGAACCGTTTTCCATCGCTGATGTGTTGTTGTCCACTTGAGACGTAACCGTAGAACTGACATAAATTTGTTTCCAAAAGACGATTTTCAAGCAAAACTTGAGATGCTGCCGAAGGGGACTACGTTGCGCCCATTGAACCCAGGGATATCAATTGATAATTGGACCTCAGAATGCTGGCCCACCGATTCGTATAATTGGTGTCTGTTGCATTATTGACCTAACCTACATGAAGCTTTAGTCGTAGTAAAGACAATAGTCACATGCCGTATAAGTGCTACCACAGTTATACTAATATTAGCCATGCTAAAGTTATTGTCTGCACGGCCATAATGAAGAAGTCAGCACAAACAACTCGGTTTACCATAAGAGTTGGGGAAATCATTAATGTCCGTCACCAAAAATGGATAATTTTAATAAAAATTATCGCCCCTCCACCATGTACTATTGCTATTACATTACAGAACTTTGAAGGACCTAATATAATAATAATGGATATTTAAATACGCACAAATCAGCTCAAAAAAGCGTTCATTGCGCACATAGCTACCAGCAGATACAAACAAGGGGGAAAACGGAATAACAGAGAAAGAAACATTAAGCAAATCCATGGAATAAAAAAACTTTACAAATACATGGAATATACCGAAACAAATACTACACCACAATTCTGGCAATGTGAATGAAATGGGTTTTGAGCTTGTGACTACAAACCCTTAAATAGGGATGATGTACGCATATGGTATGGAGTTCCACGACCTAGGGGCAGCCATGAGAAACCACCCTCCTCCCTAGACCAGAATCCAGAAATAATTTGCGGTTCATCTAGCAGTCCTTTTTTGCCGAACGGAGCCAGAGCGCGATAGGGTGGTAAAATTTGAAGAAATTCTGTTATACAGGTATTTCATTTAGAGCAGAGTTAGGTAAGAAGCAGCAGTTAATATGAATCTGAATCCTGACAAGCAGCCAGTATCGAACAGAATTGGAGGAGATGTGCTAGAAGCTTTTGGGCAGCCATATTTTGCTTCCGCTGCCAACGAATGAATTTACTTCTTAAAAGGTCCATGAGGAGAGGATTTTCCATGTCCAAAGATAATGAAATAAAACATGTAACAGGTGTTCAGTTGCTTCAAGTCTTAGATATATTTATATTGCCAGAGTTTCTGAGGTGAGAAAAGCAGATTGGTACTGGGGATATTGAGGAGCAAGATTCATTGAAACATCATTGAACACTAGTTGCGCACTTGGGTAAGGCACTATCAGTTATTATTTTGTTAAAACGAAATCGAAAAAATCATGAAAAATATGAGATTGCACGTATGTGACAAGTACAGGTATCCTAACACAACCTACAAGTGTGAAGACTGAAAGCAACCGAACAAGGGGAAATCGAAGGTTTGAGTCATTATAGTAGATTCAAATTACTGAGACTCCGTGCATAATCCGGGAGGGATGATATTGATATGGGTTCAATCCCCGGATCTAGAGAGACTAGGCCTTTTTCCATTACAAAAACATTATGGTGAAATGAGTACAAGTCACGTACAGAATCGGCTTACTGGATAATGATGTATTCAGTTATACAACGTATGTAAGGATTGAATGGACCGATGCTTTTGTTGGCCAGGATGTCAAATCCGTTGCGCTAATCTCTTAATACAAGGGGGCTTTTGCTGACAAATAAACTTGTTGTGGATGTGATACACATACATTATTTCTCCATGCTGTGATAAGAATGGTAGTTGCCGCAGTGTCCAAAGGTGACAAATAAACAACGTTAATGAAATAAATTGCATGCTGGTGTTCATTCTGATAATTGAATGAAACATCACTATCTCAGAGTGATAGTATTGTAGATCACATTTATTTAAAAGCGACATTACTATTATATGGTATGATTATCATAAACTGTTTTACCCGTGCACAAACAAAGCGCTCCATTGACGCCTGTATAGAAGATTCTAGTGGACAAGTAACCGACCTGAATTTCGCGCAGGAGTAGCAATTCGGGTGACTTGGACCTAAAGTACACACAAACGAATGTGTGTACATTGTGACGTGTATGAAAACCCATGCTGACCTGCTGCCCACAACACGTGTCGCGCATATAATTATACAGCCAATCAATACTCTATGCAATCCAGTTCAAACTTTGGGTCCTACTGCCGGAAAATAGCATGGCCTATCCATGTCAACCTTATTAAAGTGAATATCACCTTGCAATGATGACACTGTGGGTTCAGGAATGATCTAAGTAATACCCGACACACATAGACATCATCGCACATTATATCGCGCATAAACTTACGATTATTTAGGAGTACTTCTTCAACCCTCCCAATTTCCGGGATTGACTCATGGCGAAACGGTACAAAATAAAACAAAACACAACACTCAACAACGGAAAGTCTTATTTAAATTATGTTTCAGACTTTCCGATAGCCGAGACCAGACGGATTTTCCCATTATCATGCGCATATAATTTACAAGCGGATGGTGAAAAAGTCTCCGAACGTCATGACACATAAATTGAGGGAATTCCAAAATCTCCCAAGCTATTGTATCAGAAATATGACGTCAACATTCAGGAATGAGAGTATTTATGAGCGGCGCTTCTTCATTTGTACATTGATGAAAAGAAGTGTGTGTACGTGCCGTGGCCGTTTTAAAATTAATCCTCGTACCTCTCACGGTGAGGAAAGATCTTTAAAACTTTTAATGAGGGTCTCACTTATTTGAAATCTACTATAGTGTCATACGGACAAATAGCAACACGTAATGAATGAGATTCATATTCTTCATACTGCTGTTTTCTTCCTTTTTCTGTCAATCCTCAGTTGGAAAAATGACTTACGGGAATTCTACAGGACTTAGCCTTACTTTTAAGCCTGTCTGCCAAATTAAAATCGTTCTGACTCTTCGGGTGAATCATGATAGTGTCTTTAACGGGGGTTTTAAATCGCCAAAATCATTGTTTTAGTGTGATACAGTATAATTATGAGTTGATGTTAGGGATAATTCAGGGCATTAACACTTAACTGCAGGAGGGGTTGCAAACGGGGGCATCCGGGGGACCCATGCATAATAACCACTTCCCAAATAAAGATTTAATGAAGATTCAAATAACATCACAATAAAGAAAGAAAATAAACACTGATTTTGTTTTGTGTTCCTATAGAGGAGGAGCAGAAATATAGGGGCCCATTAAGGAGTCGTTTACCTTCACTACAGAAAAAAAGGTTGACACATTGGTAGTTTAGTATGGACCATCTACATACAGCTAGGTAGGAGGGTAGTACTCTCAAATGTTGCTATCCTTTTTCAATATGGGCAATTTAAGTTTACACAGGGGTCAAAACTTTTTAAAAATGCCCCAACAAAATCATGTTGTGAAATGTAGCCATATTGTAAATCTAATCATAAAGGATTTCCAAAAAATGTATAGTTTGTACCACCTAAAACATTGGTTTGGAGTTTAAGGTAAAATGGCTAAAATGTCAAAAAAAAAAGGTCCAATTTCAGTTTGTACAGGGGTCAACATTAAAAAGTTAATCTGATTATATTTTAAATACTTGCAAGTTATTGCCTGAGGATAGAGCACTCATAAAAGTATATTTGTATATGTTAAATGTTAACTTACGGAGAAAGGGTCAAAGACGGTCACACATGGTATTGACCTAGGACCTATTTTGTCCCATATCATGGTAACTATGCATTGCCAGATGGTACAAACTTCCTTATTTTGACTCATTAATATAGAATGAACAAATTCTTCATTTTCAACAAAATTGGAGCAACTTCCGATTTGGACCCCTGTAAAATAGAAATTGACCTTTCTTTTTTACCATGTTAGCCCTTTTTTACCTTATAACTCCCAAACCATTGCGTCATAGTTGGTACAAACTATAACATTTTGGAATGCCTTATGACTAACGGACAATATGCATTACATTTCAAACATGATTGGAAGCATTTAAAAGGTTGACCTTGTGGTTAAAACTTTAATTGGCCCCTATTGAAAAAACTTGACACCACACAATTGAGATACTACCTACCTAGCGTAGAACAGAGGGGTCCATACTACTACAAAGGTGTCAAACCTTTAATGTAGTGGGGGATGAACGCTGATGTTTGACCTGGGTCTAGCTCCTCCACTAATAAGAAAATAGCGGCAAAACATTGATTTCAATTTGCGTCAAACTGAGCTAAAAACAATTTATGCATTTCCAATGCGGTGATTCACCTAGACTTGTGCTGATTGATTTAATGTGTGAAGGACAACTAATTTTACAATGAGCACAAATATATGAATATTTCCTTTTTGGGTGGAGGGGGTATGGGATTCGTTTGGTATTGTTAATTAACCAAGGGTCTACAGTGAACGGTTAAGATTATATCAAAATCTTAACTTTTTATTTTTACTTTTTTGATTAATTATTTACTTTGTTTATGTCGCATCACTCAGATCACAGTACCTCAATATTTTTTTTAATTTTTGTCATGGCAACAAAGGGGGGTTGAAAACGAACTCCTATGAGGCGAGGTTTTTTTTGGAGCCTTATTGTCAGCTCAGCTTCACAGGACCTCGCAGGCAGCAGCCGTTGTTTTAGGGATGTATGGGGTATGCACTTCAGCCCTTGATCTTCACATGGTCATCATGTACCAACGGTATAGGATCATCAACTAAAGCTTAAGAGGCATCAAGGTTCTCTGCACAAGAACTGAAACGGCACTTCTGCGTGTTAAGACTGATATCCTTAATGCAATCACAAACGTAAGGCAGTTTGCTAATTGTGATTCTAGATCTTCTGCAGTTGTGATACTGTTGATCTTGCCATTCTTTTGGATAGGGTACGTGATACTTTCAAAATTCAAGTAAGCCTTACAATGGATCGTGTCTTACCTGCAGAACCGCTCTTTCGTGTGCGCATTGGGCATGCAATTTCAAACAAGCATCATCTCCCTTCGGTATTCCTCAGGGTTATGTGGTCGGGCCTCTCTTTGTCATAATGTACACATACTGTATCGCATAAATCATCCGGAAGCACAATATTGCATACCCCAGGATGCGATGATGTCACAGCTCTATTTGAATTGGATACCTAGATTGATGTATGATGCCAAACATGCTGTCAAAAAGACTCTTATCTGGTATGATGGAAATCAGAGTGAGTGGTGCGCTGTTGTGTACCAAACTCAAATTGAATGATTAAAATACAATTTTCAATCGCATGTTCATCCCTATTACACAAATCGACCAGATATTACATCAGGGTCGGGGGGACAGGATTTTCCCCAGGCCTCGGCAATTAAATTAGCAAAACCTTGGTGTATGTTTGATCAGACAATGTGTCTATGACTGAACATGTACAGGTCATCATTAAGTCTGTTAAATTTCACCTCGCCAATATTTACCGGATCCGCCGCTTTATAACATTTGAGAGTTTGTCATCATCTCGTCCGTTCAATGATTTACTCGCCTTGACTATTGGCCATTCACTTTGTCTGGAATGTCGGCCAGAGATCGGAGGGTACCTTCAGTTTGCAAGAATAAAGCAGGCAGGCTGGTGTTCAGATCTGATAGACGGACACCAGACCACACCACTCCTTAAGAAGACTACATTGGGCTACCAATTCAGTGAGCGCGTGTCTAAGCCTTTGCTTCTACTCTTACAGGCCATTTCCGGACAATTGCCATCTACTTGTCCGAATACCTCTTGATATTCCTGGCAGGCCAGGAGTGCGATCTGCAGATGGGACAAGACGGTCCTCACTGTTTCCCGCACAAAAAAAAGGTAAGTGGGGGACAGGGCTTTCAGCAATGCGGCCCCTAGGCCTATGGAACTCTTTGACTATCTCTGTTCGCCACTCCAAGTCCAGGTCTACTTAAGGAAACTCTAAAATTCATCATTTCCTAGAGTGATGGTGTGCGTAAATTGTTTTTGTTATTGCCTCCACATGATATTTAATTATAAGATGTTTAGATGGAACAATTGTCTTGGCTAAATAGATAATTACTTCTCTATTTTTGTAAAGCGCTTTTGACATGTTTGAAAGACAGAAGGCGATATATCAAATGCCGTTGGTATTGTATTGTATTGTTATTGAAACGTCCAATGGAATTTAGTATGGCGCTTCATGGGCGCAGACTTAGGTCTTCCTTGGTTTGATTACTTTGTCAGTGTATTTTTTGTTGGCTGTTGTAGTGAGGTACATATTACGTGCTGCGAGTTCTGTCGTCAAGCTCGTCAACAAGCTCGAACCTGGTTATATAGTGTATGCTTATAGTATAAGCTAGTTATGGTATTTGTTACAAATTTTTAAATCAGAACAGTATTTAAATCGTAAGCTTTCGTGGGCAATGTATTTGTTCCAATATTAATTATATGCTGTAGTTTATAGAAAATGTGTCATTCTCTCAACGCTTTCTATACCAGTTTGAGCCATTTGTTTCGAACTGTCATATTGCACCACCTAGTCCTTCATCTCTAACATCCTTCCCTCTCTCTCCAGTCTAACGCATCCGTTAATTTCTATTCCCCCCCTCTACCTCCTCTCCTCTCTCTCCTCCCGCCTTCGTTATCGGCAAACACTGAAAGAATTGTGTTTTATGTAGTTCTGTGGGTAGGATGTCCATTGAGCCGTGAATGAAATTATTCCGTTACGCGTCGTCACCGACATAAAGTGGCAATTCAACCACTGCCGTAAATATACTCAAGTTTAAATCGCACGTGCGAACTCAACTACAAAACGCCGTATTAAAAAAGAAAGGCCCCATTTTGATTGTGGTACAAAATGGGAGATTGCCAGATTGTAATCACACAAAAATGGCAACTCTTTGAAAGTCACTGTAACCTTCATGACGTACGTAATCTTCAATAATAGTGTGCGTATTTGTTTCATTGGTACTAACAAAAGAATGGAAAATCGTATGTTACGGACAAAACTACTAAGATAAGGGCATATTATGCATCGAACACGATTTTTTAGAGTATTAAGAGAAGTGAAAATCCACTATAAATCGGCCGCAATAAAATATACAAGTATAAGGAGTTTACCAGTCTCGCTTAAGGTTTTTAAAAAACTGTCGTATGAGCCTTGCAATAGATGAATTAGTCACAACTGTCAACTATTTATTACACTTTGGTTGCCCATTTTCTTGTAACAAAAACCTGAGTCCCGAGTAATAAAGAGAATATCATGAAAACACTACAAGACGGCCTTCAATGTCATTCAATGAGTTGATTTAGTGCGTCTTAATCGTTTCTCGGACTAAGACCAAGAATATTCTCTGGGACTCCCTTTTGTCAGATTTGGACCAGTAGTAGTTCTATAGAGAAATTGCCTCCATTATTCCATCTTCTGATTTAGATATTAATATATATAAGGAGTTAATCCAAAGATATCGTCTAGGGACACTCTAGTTTTGTTGTGCACAATGTACGATGCTGCAGCACATCCGACATAAAGCACAGTCTCTACATCAGATGGCAAAATCTCATAAATTCCTTTAACGTTATGCACATTTTGTGATAACCAAATTTCACCGAACCCGACGAGAAAAGAATATTTTTATTTGAAAGCCCGCAGTTAGTTTTGACCTTTTTCAGCCTAAATATATTGAAAGTTGGAGCAGTGGGCGGAGATATCGATTATGTTCCAGAGATTAAAATATAAAGCCAATTATTTATACAAACAGATTCTATTTACCAGTAGTTTATGTCTACCCACTTCGCCTCGTTATGCCGGAAGTGGGGAAGATTTGGGATTCCAAGTAGTATCGACAAAAACTTCAAATGCACTCTTTCAATTAATCTGGATATCATTAACACCCAAAGTTCACAACCGAATAATAGGATCGGGACGATCTTTGTAATCAAGATCTTAAAAAGACATTTAATAGGTAGAGGTGCCGAAATTTTCAAAGCTTTTTTAGACCAAACAACGCCTTGCTAGATTGTGAAACCGCATGTTCGTGGGCTTTAACCCATAAACCCATTTGAGGAAGAAAGGTACATCCTAAATATCTAAACGATCTTACGACTCAATCTGGGATCCTTTATATAAAACCATTTTTCATTTCGTTTGAGGCGACCGCCCCTCTTAAAAAACCAGAATTTTAGGTTCAGTTTCACAGACTAAGCCACAAGTGCGTTGCAGTATTCGGCAAGTATGTTTTGGTTTTGAAGACCAAATGTCGTATCGCTTATTAAAGCAAGGTCGTCTGCGAATAAAAGATGACTGATATTACAATCATTCACTTGGATTTTTGAACGTCATCCTATTTAGCTTTTACTGAAGGTCGTTTATAAAAATTTGAAAAAGAGGTGCATCAATGACCTGGTTTGAGCCCTGATTTACAGGGGAATGAATCGGTTGTACCTGAAGAGTTCTACTCGAGCGTAATTGTCTGCACTATACATAGACTTTATAACATGATAAATGTTACCGCCTAATACCTGAACGAGCAAGTTTTCCCTGAAAAAGGAAAGTCATGGGTGACAATCCAAAAAGCCTTACGAAAAATCAACAAAGGCAATGTAAATCCGACCTCTTTTCCGCGATAAATATTTAGTTACTATAGTATATTAATAAAAACGTTGTCGGTCGTTCTGAAACCTTTGCGGAAGCCCGTTGTTTGATAGTAAAGAAGTTGAGCCTCTGCCCAAAAGTAAGTCTATTAATAAACCGTTTGAAAATTATTTTGCTCATTGTTGGAAGTAGTAATGCAATACCACGATAGTTTGCGGGGTCAGTTGATCACCCTTTGTAAATTATTGGGAACTTATAACACCCGAGGCCCAGGCCAATTGTAGGAAACGATCCCCACTGCTAAGATCATATTTAAAAAGGTTGACAAGAACCTCGAGTCTTTCATTTCATTGAGCTAAATTAACGAATTCTGGAGGGAGGAATCCGTCTCAATCCCGGAGCTTTGCGTTCTTAAGAGAATCGATAAAAAAAAAGCTGTTTTTTACATCATCAGCTGTCACTGGGCTATCAAAGAAATCGCCCCATATATTAGGGTTTACTAATCTCAAATTCCAAGTAAGTGACTGAATAGCTACGCATCATTTTCCATATTTCGACATTAATGTAAATTTTTTGAAATAGTCACCCATTCATCCGATGTGAGATTTCACTTGGCAGTGGCGATGCGTTTCCCTTAAGTTGGGACAAAAAACCCCTGCTATCCATGAATTATACAGGCAATACATTAATTCATTCAGCCGACGGTTTTTGTGGTCGGATTTCTTGACTGTGAGCAAGAATTTGTAAATGCGCTGGCATTTTTGTACGCCCAAAGAGGTTTTCGAACGGCTCGCTATGTATTTCTTAGTTTTTTTGAACAAAATTTTCAGTTCTAAGGCAGTCATCGTCAAACCAGATATTAAATTTGTTTTCCTGATTTTGGAGTGGCAAACGGACGACGGATAATGCCTTTACAACATAAATGAAAATATTTCCGACAAGGCGGATACTGCGATGATCTATCTGAGCCCAAACTCGGCGCGTTATGGGAATTCATTCCTTGAGGTGCAATGATCTGTGGATGGTTTCCAATCTTTCAAAAAAAGAATTAACTTGCGTTTGGATTCCACACAGAACTGGGCAGACAGAACGGATGCTGATTCACGGGTATTTAACCTCTGTGAGTATTGCGAGGATGATTGATAGGGTCCTCAAATATATAAAACAAATGTAATCGGGGAGATGGTCGATTCAAATACCTGTGGATATTCACGTCACAAAATATTTTTATTGTGGGGATATTGCATTAAATATATCAACACGCTTTTGCCTTGATGGCCTATAAAAGTGTAAAAACTCGACGGATAAAACTACCGATACGCCCGTTACAATTCAAGCCTGGTACTACAACAAATTTAAAAGATCATGACCAAATGAATTCACAGTGTTATCTTGGTGTATTCTATTTGGTAAGTAGAATATTATCTCGATCGTAAATTTCGTTATCCCACTATAAGGGCATAATCGCATGGTATAAAGTCATTCTCGCAGCCTGTCCTACCATTAAAATCACCAGCGATGATAAAAATTACCATCAGGAAAAATCATTTGGCTGGCTATACTCATCCTCCAGAGTATTCAAAAAGACCTATTGTTGAGTAGGGGGAGTCAGGAGGGGATCTGTAAACAATACCAGAATGAAATCTTACTAGGGTTAAATGACTCACGTCCTCATATGTTATAAGGTAAAAATAGGTTACGTTAATAATTGACCGAACGGAACACAATTGTTTCTGATAAATTGCTAATGGTTAAGTTGCGGTCAGTGGTCACCCAACACGTGTCCGTGGTCGTTCTTATCTAGACGACATAGTATTAACTTTTAAATTATCTTGCACGAAATATTTAAAGATATAGTCTAAATAAAATCATGGCTGAAACCAACTCCAAGAAGTATCGTAGGGAATTGGAATATTTTAAGTGTTTTTTCAAGTCAGCCAATTGTGTTCATATGATACCTTTAGAATTCAATTAAATGTGCACATTCTAGAGAAAATGGAATTAAATGTTTCTCTCAAATTTCTGCACTGAATACAGTGGGAAAGGGATGTATACCCTGATTAATTGACTCCTGCAACTAATGGGGGCTATTGATCCGCTCGGTATGTAGAAGGGACCAAACATCTCACAGATTCCTTTGAACTGCAAAAGTCATTGTTATTATCCATTCAAATGTTGCAGGTGCTATTTACCACACACCCCGAGTTAGATTAAAGCTATTTTTTCCTGACGTGAAACACAAATTACCCGTCCTCTTTCACAAAATAAGAAAGTTAGAGGTTCTTACTGTGTGTTCAATTTCATGCCTTTATTCGAAAGGGAAACGTAAGGTGACAAAGTCATGAGACAAAAATTGTTTGGCAAACTGTGAACTAAACACTTGGTGCAGAACCAAAACCGCTAACTTGCGCCGCGAAACCCCATTTTATGTAATTTATTGTCTGTTCATAGCAGAAATCGAAAATCATTCATATATTGAATGCAGGTGAACTTAACTTTCAAAACAATCTTGCACTGAAGTACTTTAAAGATATATTTTACAAACATCATGGGCTGAAACCAACTCCAAGAAGTATCGTAGAATGAAATCTTTTAAGTGTGCAAGGTCAGCAATTGGGTTTCATATGTAACCTTTAGAATTCATGAAAGTGTTCTTTACAATTGTTTTTTACCGTTGTCGAGTTAGGATGACGACGCGAACACATTTGTGATAATAATGAAAAACGACAGTTATAGTGACAGTTTATTTTTTGTATTTACTTTATGGCAAGGCTAATCTAGGCATTAGCAAAGAAGTTACTAATTAGTAACGCTGACGGATTGGCGCCACAGATAACGATTAACCTCCCCTTTAGAAACTCTGCTTCCTGGTTTGATGCTCATGAGCAGGAAGGGCATCCATAAGCCTACAGAGAAGGGGAGAAATGATCTTCTGTGGGAGGCCAAGTTGGACCTTGGGACTTTCACAGCAAGGTCATAAGACCTGCCTGAGCGCCTAAGGCGAGGATCAACTGAAAGCAGCTCAGGTAGCAGCTGGCTGAGGAGATCTGGTGCTTGTCCATAAAACATGCGGTGGAAAAGAGTGACAATTCCAACTGCCCTGCGATGACCAAGTTGTGGCACACCACACCATGCTGAACTTGCGTATTCCATGTTGGATCGAACCATGGATTTATATATAACAGCCCTTTCAGTTGTCCCTAGATAGGGTGCAGCTCGACGGAGCAATCCTAGTCGCTGAGTGGCAGTTTTAGCCATAATCACAGGGGACCATGACAGGTCATTACTGATGGAGATGCCAACTGTCAGCCTCTTCTAGAGTTGTTCCAAAGAAGTGGAGACTTGGATGGCCTGTTGCAGCATCTTTCTTGTTTGATATTGTTACACAATCACTGTGTGGTAGAATACGCGAATAGTTGCAAGAACTTGGTTGATGATGCTCTGATTTTGGAACCTATTGACAAACATACTGTTTCATATGGATGCCGCTGCAATCCGCTTCTTCTCTGCATGACTAATTCCCCTTCTCTATAAGGTTTACTGTAACTTTTAAATCCTGGGGTAGGTTCGGTCAAGTGGGCATAACTTCAATAATACTCAGTCGATCGCCAAAAATGAGGTGTCAAAATACGAGTAAATAAAGACCGCTTCCAATTGAATCCCATAATGTATAATCCGATAAATCGTTTGAACTTGACAGACAAATTTCAGGGGTGAGGATTTACTTTTTGGGAGGGTTTGGACCCTCTAGTATTGTCAAAACCGCCAACACTTTGAATATTTCTGTAGGCTATAATATTTTACCGTTTATACGTGGAATAATTTTGGAATCGTATTTGATGTCTACTCTGGATTATAAATCGGTCTGCCGGACTCACAGTCCACCCAACGGTAAAGAATAGAACGCTCGATTTAGTTCACTCTTCACGCAACATTAAATTCACGCTCTATCCCGTTGTCGTCTACGGAGACCTGATTAGTATGGCTACCAGGCGGACCATATCTCCTTTTACACCGGTCCTTACGGACTCATTTTAAATTCATATGGAAAGTTTCATTAACATTTTTCGCGCGCCATATTTAACGCTAAATTAGGTTTGCTCAAGATTTTCTGTAATTGCCTGGATATTAGTTGCGCATATTTTGGTGGAAAAAAATCAAATCGGCAATGGCGTTTTTATGCTAATTACAATAGTAATTAAAAATGTTAGTGGCGTTATTCAAAATTTGTTTTGCTCCTTAAATCGTTCTGCAGTAACTTTCTATTTTATTTTTTTTAAATATCAGGAATGTAAAAGCATTTATGTTCTCCTATTATGAACCGAATTTTATGGAAACGGTACTTCGGGATAGTGATTTTCAATTTTTGGCGGAACATTTTTGGTCCCGACATAAAAAGGCAGGATTTAGGACCGCTCTTTTGAATCGGTATAACCGATTTTCAATAGTTTTCCTGTTATGTGGTCATGTTGATGTACACCATCAATGACTGGAGTTTGCGTAAAAAATCCCAATGGCAAAATGGTTTTCAGAATCAGATGGGTTCACATGAGCCCATCCCCCTATACACCAACGGGAGTGTAGAAGATCTCATACACTCAAGTGTTGAAAAATTACGGACAAATAATTGCTTTAAGCGGGCATGTGTTTATTAGGAGCTAAAGTCGGATCTTGTAGGTTACCACCGCGTATTCAACGCATGCCATTCATTAAAATGCCTGTGTTGAAGGCACACGGAACAATTAAGCATAGGTGTGCTAAATGGTGATAAGTTATTAAACTCAGCAACGACCAAGACGCACTTTATCACCTTGTTCTAGCTTTTCAATCCATATCTTTGAGGAAATGTGGGAAATGTGGACCAGACAAATGCCATGCTTGGAGGAGATTTACAATATGTTTACATTTCATTAGCGCCGACTTGCTGGTATTTGAAAAATACGGTTTTGTGGGATCGACAAATCAAAGGCAAGTATTGGAGCAAAAATAATATAGGACGGAAGTGTTGCTATGAAAAGACGAAGAGCGTCAGTAAAACGGGTGGAGTTATATATAATGTGAAACGCAGTCATAGGGTGCTGCATAAAAGGGGCAAAAGTGCTCCATTGCCCGAAGCCGCCATAAGATTGGATGTCTTGGACAAATCGTTCAAACTTCATCGCAACTTAGCGAACGATCAGTAAAGCAAAAAAAAGGGGGACCACATCGTGACATGTAGCCCCAAAATGGGCACATTAAGGCGTATAAGTAGCGATGTGTCTCTCCGAAAATCGACAAAAATCATCAAAATTCATATTTAGTATTTTTGTTACTGGATTGTAATCCGTGTATTTAAAGACAGACAGAGTATTTTTCTTCTGATTCTAATTTCAAAAAAAGAATCAAAAAACCTTTTCCCCGGAATACATCCCAAGACTTTTAGCGTGATATTGTGCACCATGATCTTACCAGTTTGACCTCAAACACAAACAGTCTATATTATTTATTGAACTTTGTGTGTAGTCTGTACTGGTGTAAACAACAAGCAGCTGTTTAGTGTAGATTTTGAGAACACCTGTCTATTGGCCGGAAGACGGTATGACCAAATTTTTATAAAATACTTCATTTTTGCCACTATTGGTGATAGTTTCGACAAGAAGCAGTTATATGGCATTGTACACATTTATCCCTGATTTATAAGTTTAAAAAAAATGCATTTCCCATTTTTCGATTCCCCGCGAATTATCGCATTTAAGATGTAAATTTAAATTGCCAGAGTAAGAAACGTTTATTTCCGTATTTAGATCTAAAGTGTAGAGTTTCCATATTTAGAGTGTGGATTCCCATAACCATAACTTCATAGTGTGATAAATGTGTATGCCACTGAACGCACGCGTGACAGTTGCCAATTACACCTCTATATCATGGGGAAATTAATCTACGGAAAAAATAAGTTCGGCATGTTGTGTGTGAGCGGTAGTGATCTAATGTAAAACTCGTGTCAGGGTTACAACCAAGCACTCGTATTAAAGTTACTTGTTTTGCGGATAAACCACTTCGGGCTCTCTCATCTCTTCGAAACAATACGCATGTTAGCACCTGTTCACGCTTAATCCAAAAATGTTATCACACAATTATACTTTGATTCTTCTCAGAAATATTGCCAACACGATAAACAAAAAAATCTCTTCTCAGACTATATGTGCCACAAGCAGGCATAACACGAATAAACAATTCTCCCTTAATCAACATAATATGAATTTCCCAATTCCTATTTCTGGGTCAAGTCGTGAGTTAGTACCATGTGCTATACACGATTGAAGAACTTTGTTGAGCTTTGACTATGTTAGAGTTGCTCGAACTCTTTGTTCATTTGCACTTCGAAGTGCAATTGTCAGGGTGTTTGATTACTATTGTCCGACTGAATGGTATTCTTTAATCGCAAGTGATTCATCACACATTTTCAAAACCGTCACACTTTTTCTCCACGATATAGTTTGAATACTTTGAAATGGAATTGTATTTTGTTGTATAGTAGATTTTGAAACCTCCAAAGATCGAATATAATAAGACACATCAATGAATCACTATCCCGTTGGCACGTCTTCACAGATAACAATACCAAATATTGGATGGTCTTGTTATGAAATTAAAATAAGTAGACCAATTTGTCCGATCAGCTGAATCTTGGTGAAAATAATAGGCGAACATGTAAAAATGGTCAAATTAGGTTATTGGAGTCAAAGATCTTCCAGAATTTCAAATGTTTTAATATTTTAATCTTGCAATCGATTATGCTTTTTTAATATATTATCTTTTTAGTGTTATTTGTTTAAAAACAGTTAAAGAGTTTAGTACTCAAGGACTGTTGCTATAAGCAATGAATAAACATCTATTTTCGTGTGTATGTGTGTCTTCGTTTGATAAAGCAATCACTGCATCTGGGAAGAAGAAAAGTCTGAAATTCGGGTCGGTCTCCAATCAGGGCAATTTCGGGTCACGTCCGAGTGCCATGACCGGGATTACTACCGCTACACCGTGTAGCTTAGCCCCGCCAGCAATTTCAACGTGCCAAGAGAAGATACCGTTGTGCATCCCGCGAGCCAAACGATTGGCAGATCACCGACTTTCAAAAATTACGATATCACGATGATATCACGTGGAGTATGCTAGGGAGAACATCTTCCGGCTAGCTGGTTTCAAAGAACTTTCAAGTTTGTTACGACTAACCCAATTGTCATTGGGACTTATGATCTATTTTGTGAGTCCTAAGTTAAAACAGAGCAAAATAATATAGAGAATGTTTAATACATTTAAGGGACCATCTTCACTAACGAATCAATTTACTGTCTTTATAAGGCGCTTCAAATTGTGACTTACGAACGGACAACAATGTATTTGAATGGACCGAATGCGACACCCAATGACCTGTTGTTAAAACGACGGATTGGTTCCATGAGATACCCACGGATCTTCTTTTTTCGTGCCTATATGTTTACTATTCGTTTGATTACGCAATCGCTACATCCGTTCCTCATCTAATTCGTTGGATTTTTGTGGAGTTCAGTGCTCTAAGGGTTAAAGCCAAAAAAAATAAGCTTATGATGATACCACATTATTTTGGCGACCGTACGGTACCAAAAGTTGAGATTTTTTATCATCTGATCCGAACGCATCATTATTTATATTTGTGTGTGCAATCTGAGTACACAATTGGTGGATTACATTTGCAAAAAGAAAGTTACATTACCGAATCGTAGCCAATGGTAAATATACGGATGACAACAACATGCAAACTGGAAAAAAAAAAGAATCAACTTGATCTCTGGCGAATCCATAACGAACAGTGCTCTAGGATAACGAATGAGTTTTAAAGAAATACCTTTAAGTTGGTCCATAAACAACAGAGAGATGTTTGACCCTCGTTCACCTATTGATTTTTGACGGTAAAGTTAATGGACCAACAAGCACAAAATACAACTTCCTGGTCAAAACACATGGAACGCGCGCTTAAAATTTCTGAAAGAAGATCCTTGGTTAATGGGAAAACTACTTGTCGCCCAAAACAAACTGCGACCATCACAAGCAAGCGAAATGTCATGCCCAAAGCGTAAGAGCAACCTAGAAATGTTAGTGCTAATTTGGATTATTTAACACAATTAGAGTGGAAATAAAACCTACTTTCTTGGTGTGTGTGCGGTGTGTGTATATATGTTATGTGTATATGTGTGTATTTTGTGGGTTCAAAGTTAAAAAAAAACACAGTGTACCCTCCGCATCCAGGCATTTGTACAAATACAAAAGGAAACAACACGCTACTTTGAGTCACATATGTGTAAATTATGTTCAAAATGATTCTCAACAGTGATGATATTACAATACATTAATAGGTAATTAGAAGACAAAACATGAAAGCGGGAACTGATAGGCGCATTCATGTGGCCAATAATATCACGGCCCATATGATGTTTCGGCCATCAAAAAACTATGTCATGTCTATAGTTGTCCCATGATGATTGTCATACACTAGGGTTTCAGCAAGGCATCGCGCTTTATTTTTATTTCTTAACCGTCCCTGTACACGATGGGGATAGCGTTCCTCTCAAGGGGAGTCTCTTGCGCATCGCCTTTCCGCATTTATTAAATTTTTATCTTGTGGGTTTGGTTTATGTAGTTTCCGGGATAAATCTTCCCTACCTTTCTGGGAAAACTTGATGGGCAATAGTATATGGCGCCGTATGAATGCATTGCGTTCAAACAAATGTTTATACTACCGTCTGACGGACATCGTTTTTTTTTTTTTTCGATGTTATGTCAAGTTTCGTCTGTGGTTGGTTAAGAAAGCTGGTTCAGTTGAAAGATAATCTTGGCACGAGCAATCAATTAGTGATATGATGGACGACTAATACTTTGATTGACATATATTATGATTGCACGAACTATTATCCCTCTTTGCGCAAAGACGCCTCCCTCCGGGTCGGCCAAAGACTTCCCCTTCGCTACCCGCCTCGGCGATCCGGTGATGCGTCTTTGACAAAGACTTACTATACAACATAATTCCCATGCACCCCGTAAAAACTAAATTTTAAAAGAGATTTTTAGAATCTTTATAACATTTCCTTAAAGAATTTTGATGGTACTAAACTCAAAATATTGTCACACGGGGTCCGTTGGAGCTAATTAATTGGATTAAGAAGGATTAACAGTACAAAGTGGTTCAATTTAGTTGAAAAGTTCTCAATGATTTGTCTCATCATAAGGAATCAGGAAAATATTACTTGGCAAATTTCTGAAGTGTCACCAGGACCAGAGATATGATCTGAAACATGTGATAAACTGTCATTGAAAACTTTGACCCTTGAGTCATTGTTACCAGCGCGAGACCCACAATCTCGTTCAAAATGTCTTAGTCTTCAGTCAAAATGCTTCAGTCTTCAGTGTCTAATTGTTGGTATGAGCATGAACAATATGGACATTTGGATTTGCTTTATTTTTTAGGGAAAGAGACGAGTAGTCCACTCTCATCACAAAATAATGCAAAATTTTACCCGAGGGTAACTTTACACCGGAATTTTACCTCGTACTCCTAGCTATTTAAAAGTATACTTTTCTGGATTGATCATGCTCTTACCAACAACTTAACACCAATTTTGTCAAAATCCATGCATTTCGAAAGTTTGGCCCCCTGTACAAAGACCAATCGAAAGTTCAATGACCTTTGTCATATTTTCACCCATATCTCTGTAACTGAACATCGGGAATATGCCAAAGTATAAGGATGTAAGGATTTAAAAGCTGCAGTAAACCCTATAGGGAAGGGGGAATTAGTAATGCAGAAGAGGATTGCACTGATTTCGACCTCTAATTGTCAATAGGGTTTTCTGCAACTTTTACATCCTGGGTGGGTTCGGTGAAATGGGTATGACTTAAACAATACTCAGTCGGTCGTCACAAACGAGGTGTCAAAATACGCATAAATAAACACCGCTTCTGAATATATCCAATAATGTATAATGCGATGTGTCGTTTGAACTTGACGGACAAATTTCAGAGGTAGGATTTGTGTGTGTGTTTGAACATTACAAGCATGCAGAAATAAGGGAAAGTATGTAATTCACAGATATCTACTTTTTCCCCTTTAAATGAGCCCTGTAAAACGACCGTGGCATTGCTGCCCCATCTTTCAAGAAAAGTAAACCGCATATACAGATAAAATGTGAGTGCTTTTAATCTACAGCGCAAAAATCATTTGAGAATTGGCCTATTTTCATTTTAACTGGTTTCAATTGTTCTAAACAATGAAATCGGTTACACCGCCATAAACCACCTGTCAACCGGTGGTTAAGATTTGAAATCGTCGACATAAGCGTGATTATTTGGCATTATGTGTCACTTATGTTGCACTTGCCTGTCAAAATTACATCATATTTTGCATTACACTGCAGCTCAAACGATGAGTTAGGTAAAAGGTGGCTGGTATCAAGAGCTCGGCAGTCATGGAATGAAAACTGGTGAGCATTAAGAAGTCCGAAGTTATGTTAGTGTCAGTACTGGGTACCAACCAGGATGGAGATAGAGGTAGGTGGAAGGTGCTGAAGCAGGTTGATAGTTTCAAGTATCTGGGAAGTTGGATTGAGAATAGGGGAAGGCTTGAAAGAGAGATGCAGGATAGATTAGAGTGTTAGTGGTGCTAGATAGAGTGTCAGTGGTGCTTGGGAAAAAGTGTGTGGAGTAGCCATGGACATGCGTATATGCCCTTGAAACTATATGATGCTGAAGCTTTGGCAGTGAATGTATAAATAGAGAGGGTCTCCCTGTTTGACCACATGAGAAATGATGATATCAGGCAGAAGGTGTGTGTAATAGGAATCAGGGAGAAAGTACAAGAGTCCCGTCTGAGATTGTATGGTTATGTACAGAGGATGGATGATGAAAGCTTGGTGAGATGGGAAATGGAGATGAAAGTGGGTTGGAGAAGACGGAGAGAAAGGCCAAGCAGGCAGAGCAGAGTGTGGCCAAAGATAGGAAAGCATGACGTGCTATGATGAGGCGACCCGACCCCGATATGAGGTAAGGGTTCGAAGAAGATTTTATAAGTGATGCTTTTTTCACAATTGAGGTGCTAGCAATGGCCGTTAAACCATTTGGACCACCATCTGTCATGCGGTTTCTCTGATTGGCTCGTTTCAGGAAATAATATACAACTATTTAGTGATTAAGAAGGATATTGTGAAATCTTTTTGCCCCTGAGGTGAATTGGAGGGCGTTGGGTACTATTTTCCCAAGTCCGAGTGTCGAGCAAAACCTAATAGGCACGTACACATATGTTGAGAAATGCAAGTAACAGTCTGTGCGTTGTCGAGTCCAACGTCAACGTCGTATATTGATCACAGTGAAGGAAACCGATAAACAAAATGGCAACACGTGTCTCGAAACAGATGAACAGTCGCCATTTTCCCTCTGACGTCAGAGGGAAATAGTCGTCTTTTCCCCTCTGATCCCTCTTTCGCTCTCTTCACGCAAATAGTTTGAATTATATACATCATTCATGTATTCTTGTTCATTGATTGGTTAAAAGTGCACCACATGATCAAATATAAACATACCATTCTGCAGAAAAAGACTACTTACGGCTCTCAAAAGAACTATTTACGGCTCTCAAAAGAACTATTTACGGCTTCCAAAAAAGACTATTTACGGCTTACAATTTTAGCACAATGCCAGCCCTGTGTAGCATGATAATCATCAAAACAAATTGTCAACATGGATACATAAGGATACAGGCGAAAATGCAGTGAGTGACGGTTGGGCTACAAATCATCCAAGATTCCAGCTGTTAAGTGATCAAGAAATGACAATTGTGAACACTAAAAAGCAGATTAAGAACAGCCTGTCCATGTTTGATGGGGTTTAGTCTGTAAGTAGGGTGACGACAACACTGCAATATTGACTGCCGGCATGGGTCATGTTGGTAGGCTAGGCTAGGCTAAATCTCAATTTTACCTCATTCTTTAACAAAATCTTTTAACCAATCAATGAACAATGAATATATGAATGACGTATATAAAACAAATATATACTGCCTTTATTCGAGCCTCCTGTACAGTATATATTTGTATACTATTTGTGGTCATGTGACGCACATTTATTCTTTTAGCAACCAATCAGAATAGACTTTCTATAAAGCTGTACAAATCTTTAAACTATATTACCAGTCTGTGATTGGCTAAATGCTTATCACTTAACACCAACCATAGCCAATAAAACCGATCGGTAGACCTAAAGGGTTAAAGCAAGAGAGTAGTGAAGTGATACCTATAAAACTGAGGTCATGTTAGCAAGTGGCTACGTGAGAATCGCCACCTTAGCTTCCAAGGCAGTTCCTAAATCAGACACACGTACTCTATCCTTCCTGTCTTACAACTGTCATGTCTGTTTATTTTTTCATTGCTGAAAGTGGACATAGGGGTATTCCTTAGAGCGTTAGCTTTATTGTAATGGTGGCTTTCTCTCGCAATTACTTACTGTAAGGAAACAACCTACAGCCACAATAATTAAGTATTCAATTACTTGGTTCAAGAGAAATAGGTCAACTTGCAATGAAGGGAAGATTTGTGATCTGGTACACAATTGCGTTCATGATTTTGTACAAAAGTAGCTGTTAAAGGTGTGATACAAAGTACAATCATTGGTCACATTAGTTGACACACCGGCAAACTATGTCCTCAAAGGAGACATTTACCACGCCCCGCTCTATCTGTCTTTAAAACAAATTGGTTTATCACAAACATACTCATTTGAAAAAAATCCCCACTGCCCGGGTAAAAATAAAACGTGATACTCGCCCTGAAACACCCCGTGAAAAGGACCAGATTCACCCTAGCAACACGTGAAAATTTTTGGAATTTCACCCTTATATTTTACCCCAATTGTTTCAAATTGGCGTGTTTCACCCCGTGTTTCACCCCGTGTTCACCCCGTGTTCACCCCATGTTTCATGGTACGAGCTCCGTGTTAATGCCAAGGTCATGCCACACTGCGCTAGTACTTCAGCCAGTTTCACCCTTTCACCTTTTTTTCACGGGATGATTACTGGTGGGCGGAGTTAGAAAGAGCGTTGACATTCATTCGGTTTGCCAATACTGCCCTCAAATTCTCTAAATATCATTACATTTGATCATTTGTCAAAGACATCGTTTAGCTCGTAAGCCAATGACTCACGGGGTGAAATTGGGCTCTGTCGGGTGAAACACGGGGTGAATTTGATTTAAAATGGGTGAATCACGGGGTGATTCTGGTCCGGGATCGCGGCAAGCAATCGGGCCGTTAACAAACAAAAAGAAGAATGAAGTTTTATAAACGTAACAGGTTTCTTCAAGTGGGACGGGATTAAAGTGTCGATTACGTTCAATAAAAGCTTATGAAAACATCGGCCAATCAAAATAAGAAAATTTTAACATTCGAATTTTCAGTGATGGCATTTCCACATAGATTATTCTCTGCAATTTATATTACGCAATGTAACAATTTATAAAACTTAATAAAATAAAAATTGATTTAAAATAATGTTGATTTGAGAAGAAAAATGCATTTGAGTCATTTGCAAAAGAAAATATTTATGATTGGATGGCATATAGAACAGTAACACCAGCAATGCGCATTTAGCTGGTGTCTTGAAACTGGTATATACAGGTAACATTGCTCGGGTTCCATGTATTGATCACATTTTCTTGGTAGACGTTTCATATAGAAGTCCCGTGGATGCAAATGAGGTATTACAATTGATTCCGCCATGCGTTGTATGACTTTGTGCAGTATAGCGCTTAACGGAATGAATGGCAATACCTCATTTGCATCCATGGGACTTCTATATGAAACGTCTACCATTTTCTTTGTTGTTTGCTGGCTATTCGCGAATGACGTATGAGGTTAATTCATCCACAGGCGTTTAGTACAGGTGCCTCTTTCATTTGTTTAAAGAAAGAATATCTTTATAAACATTGCCGGAAGCCCTACTCATATTTAGGGCAGGCACAAGTAAGGTAATTAAGACCTTCAGTCTGTGGAGTCACTGCAGGAATTTGACATGAGCCCTATGATCATGTTGTTTGCTTGTTTTCAATCAACCACCACTCAATTTGATAAAGCTCTCTATCTTGTATCTTTAAACACTATGGTTTTCAAATTTTTGCAAATTCGTTTCAAATGAGGCAGAGTTTGGAATATGGAGGATTTCTCCCTAAAAGAACCCTATTTGGATCTATTTGGGGATTGTTTTTGGCAAATCAACTTTCTATCACCCGAAGACACCCTTTATGACACATTTTCTATTCGGTTTAATGCTCCTTCAACGTGTCATCTCGTTCCACCCGTGCCAATTTCTTACTTAGAAAACGCGTCATTATTTTTTTCTACACAGCATCTGATTTGAAATTATCAGGACATATACTATCAAGTGGGTCCCTCATGTTCGTTCAAAACCTTTAAAAATAAAATGTGCCTACTACGAGCCCGTTCTTTTGTTCTTTCTCTAGCTTTTGTTTTGCTTCTTTAGTCTGTTGGCATGTTTTGTACTTGTGTTTTTCTTTTTCGTATCGTTTTTGATTTTGGTGTATTTAGGCATCCCTTTAATTTATTGTTAGATCAATATTGGGTTTGCCTGGCATGTTCGCCGAATGTAATAAATAAATAAATAAATAAATTTATAAATAAATTTATAAATAAATTTATAAATAAATTTATAAATAAATAAATAAATAAATAAATAAATCCATGTTTGCTACTCTATTTTCATCGTTTAGATCAACAGAAAAAGAAATTAATTCAAGAACACTGATTATTGACCTATTTATATATAGTATGCTTTTTAGTTGTTGCTCTTTCTTAATTGGATAAAAAGTGAAACCGTGAACGACAGGGAGAATTTGGGCGTGAAAGGGTGAATCACGGGGTGAATCGCGGGAAGAATTTGGCTGGCGGATCACGGTGTAATTAGGGAATCGGTCATGAATTTAATGCTCTTTCTTTCTTTCTTCTTTCTTTTTTGTATTTTTGATGGTGAAGAACATAACTAAATATACCATTTAGTTTTCAATTTCGTGGTTGAGGAATATTACAGGAAGAGAAAATCAGCAACGTCGTTTTTGTATCTAAGCGCTGTACATAATCACACAAACACACCAAAATACAGTATCTTATCTATAAATAAATAAATACATAAACTAAATATAAACCTAATGATTTTAATATTTCAGTTATTGAAAAAAGAAAGAAAGAAAGACCAAAATATATGACCAATTTGCAACCAAAACTAACTCACTCTGATAAAAAAGGCATGTCTTCAATCATTTAAATGTGACACCATATCAAGGCAAATATGAAACTACTGAATGTTGCATGGATATTGGTATATCCAGTTAACATTGTCGGGTTCCCATGTATTAGATCACATTTTCTTGGTAGAAAAGAACGTTTTCATAATAGAAGTCCCGTGGATGCAAATGAGGTATTACATTGATTCCGCCATGCGTTGTATGACATTTGTGCGTATAGCGGCTTAACGGAATGAATGGCAAACCTCATTTGCATCCATGGGAACCTTCTATATGAAACGTCTACATTTTCTTTGTTGTTGCTGTGCTATTCGCGAATGCGTATGAAGTTTTAATTCATCCACAGGCCGTATAGTACAGGGCTCTTTCATTTATTTGTTTAAGAAAGAATATCTTTATAAACATTGCCGGAAGCCCTACTCATATTTAGGGCAGGCACAAGTAAGGCAAATAAGACCTTCCGTCGGTGGATTCACTGCAGGAATTGACATGAGCCCTATGACATGTTGTTTGCTTGTTTTCAATCAACCCCACTCAATTTGATAAAGCTCTCTATCTTGTATCTTTAAACACTATGGTTTTCACATTTTTTGCTAAGACATCGGCCGGATAGGAGAGAAGGAGCCCTCTATAATCATAATAGTTATATGTCACATCAATTTTGATTGGTGTTTGGACACTACTTTATCCAGGTCGCAAGGTTTTTATCCCCAAACTACACTGTATCAGCCAAATGAGAAAGTCTGAGAAACTTCAGGGGCAGGCTCTCTGGAACAAGCAAAGCTTAGAGCATACCTCCATTTCAATGACCATTTATTAATTATATGAAAGAAAACAGGAAGATGTTTGCATAGCTGCCCTTTCATGGAGCTTTAAGTGACGCCTATAGATAGACCTTTTGTCCCTTCATAAGCTACAAAGAAGGCTACATTAGCAGCCCTTATAACAATACCCAAATACCTATATGCTTATGCTGCTAGATTTGGATTATATACCGTTCCTTCACACCAAGAAACCTGGGAATAGAACCCACAATGTCCCATGACGCGCTAATTATATCATGAGCAAGTTAACTACACTTACATCACATGGCGGCAGTTCAATCTTTCATTCACTATTGTATTGCACCAATACATCCCTGTATTTTATTTATGAGTATGATACCCAGGACGTGCACGGTCAGCTGTTGTTAACATGTGTTCAGTCAGAATCTCTGAACAGAGCCATGGGTAGATTAGTCACCTTACCATATAGTGATATGGTATGGTTTCTATGTAAAAAGTTTCGTTGTTGTTTTTTTGGCATTCCTTTAGTGTTCCGGCCCCCCATAAAACACAAATGCAAAAATGAGGTTTTCCACCCCAAGAACAGACGCCCTCACATATATGCTGCTAATTACTATTCGAACACTTGCACGCGGCATTGGTTGGTTCTTGGTGGTAAAAGGCTTCAAATATGGAAATTTTTAATTACCATTGCAGCCGTATTATAAATTTACATAAAACCGCTTCTGGGGAATATATCAAGTGGGGATTTTTTTTGAAACCACAAAAGGTAAACTTGAGCATGTCGCTTAGTTGCCAACGTTCACTCACCGTTCTCATGAAAACTATGAGGGCTCCAATTCATTCCTATCCGGCGATGTCCTCTCGTTTCAAATGAGCAGAGTTTGGAATATGGAGGATTTCTCCCTAAAAAACCCTATGTGGATCTATTTGGGATTGTTTTTGGCAAATCAACTTTCTATCACCCGAAGACCCCTTTTATGACACATTTTCTATTTCGGTTCAATGCTCCTTCAACGTGGTCATCTCGTTTCACAACCGTGCCAATTTCTTACTTAGAAAACGCGTCATTATTTTTTTCTACACCGCATCTGATTTGAAATTATCAGGACATATACAATCAGTGGGTCCCTTTCATGTTCGTTCAAAACCTTTTAAAATAAAATGTGCTACTACGGACCGTTCTTTGTCTTTCTCTAGCTTTTGTTTTGCTTCTTAGTACTGTGGGACTGTGTTGTACTGGTTTTTCTTTTTCGTATCGTTTTTGATTTTGGTTTGTATTTAGGATCCCTTTAATTTATTGTTAGATCAAGATTGGGTTGGCCTGGCATGTTCGCGAATGTAATAATAAATAAAGAAATAATAATAAATTTATAAATAAATTAAATTAAATTTATAAATAAATAAATAAATAAATAAATAAACTAAATCCATGTTTGCTTACTTATTTTCATCGTTTAGATCAACAGAAAAAGAAATTAATTCAAGAACACTGATTATTGACCTATTTATATATAGTATGCTTTTTAGTTGTTGCTCTTTCTTAATTGGATAAAAAGTGAAACCGTGAACGACAGGGAGAATTTGGGCGTGAAAGGGTGAATCACGGGGTGAATCGCGGGAAGAATTTGGCTGGCGGATCACGGTGTAATTAGGGAATCGGTCATGAATTTAATGCTCTTTCTTTCTTTCTTCTTTCTTTTTTGTATTTTTGATGGTGAAGAACATAACTAAATATACCATTTAGTTTTCAATTTCGTGGTTGAGGAATATTACAGGAAGAGAAAATCAGCAACGTCGTTTTTGTATCTAAGCGCTGTACATAATCACACAAACACACCAAAATACAGTATCTTATCTATAAATAAATAAATACATAAACTAAATATAAACCTAATGATTTTAATATTTCAGTTATTGAAAAAAGAAAGAAAGAAAGACCAAAATATATGACCAATTTGCAACCAAAACTAACTCACTCTGATAAAAAAGGCATGTCTTCAATCATTTAAATGTGACACCATATCAAGGCAAATATGAAACTACTGAATGTTGCATGGATATTGGATATTTCGTCTATATTAGTATGGCACCAAAACTGTGTGAATAAAAATAGAAATCTTTTGTCAATGGAAAAGGAGATTACAGTAGGGTTAAAAATGGAACCATACATTGTAAAAAGCTGTATTGATAAAAGATGAAAACCGTGAATCACGGGGAGAATTTGGGTTTGAAAGGGTGAATCACGGGGTGAAACACGGGGAGAAATTGGCTGGCGGCTCACGGAAAATTTAGGAAACGCGGAACCTTTTGCCGTAATGAATTTAAATACTACAGAGTGTCTAAAAATGTACCCCAAAAGCGTCCCCAATTTTAGGTTTTTTATGGAAATTATTTGAGAAGTTTTGCTTATTAGCTTTTCAAACCAGCAAACCCCGTTGAATTCGGTTCCCAAATGAAATTGTTTCTAATTGAATGAAACCTGTGGTTTTTATTTGTAACATGAACAGACTTGGTTTTGCACACATTAACACGTGTTTTGATGGTGTGTTATGTTAAGATTTCTATTGCTTCTTTGAAGCTTGCGTGCTAAACATTTTTAGTTAACATGTTTTGATTGTCTCTTCATTTATTGGGGGAAGAAACATGTTTTCAAGGGATGTATGCCTTGTTATTTTTTTTTATTGCTCTTGGTTTTGCTTTTGTTTCACAGCCTGTCCGTGTTAGAAGTTAAAAAATACACAGATTTCATTCAATTATGGACAACTCAGCCATTTGGAACCCGAAATCAACGGGGTTTGCTGTTTTGAAAAGCTAAAAAGCAATACTTTTCAAATATGTATAGATAATTTGCATAATGTTTAATAAAGACCTGACATTGGGGCGCTTTAGGGTAATTTTCTTGGGCGCGACATTCTGTATAATATATTAATATTGCAACTTTATGTATACATTGATATTGCACGTAAAATGTGTTGTGCCAGCTAAAAGTTGCTGAAGCCTGGTAGACTGGGGTTATAACCTTGAAATTTAGTTCATAAAATTAATTAATAGCTCTTTTTCCATATAATAACCCTAAGACAACCAAATCGCACAAAATTTCACAGCTAGGATGGAGCGATTACGTCATCAAACCAAGACACATTGTGGGCACGAAATCACTGGCCGCCAGCCGCCAGCGTATCGTGAATTCTATTACCTCTGCTGCCCATTATTGAAAATGCTGCATTCTGATTGGTCAGTTTACGGCCCATTATTCTGCAATAATGGGCCGCGAATGCATTTTCTCATTATATGACGCTGTTTTCGGTAATAAAATAGAAATAAAGGGTTTGCAGTATTATTTATGGGCTCATAATGTATCCTCGGCGCCTCGTCCATTATTTATTTTTTCCCGACCTCGGACACATTATTCGCCCATAAAGGATACTGCATCACCCTTTATTTCTTAATTAAATCTCGGGTCATCGGCCCTTGGTTCGAGTCCCACCCGATTTCGCGACTTTTCTTCCTCCCCTCTTCCCTCATTCCTTCAGTCCCTCCCGAGAGAAACAGATGTAGTCTTAAGGTTAAACTATATTTATGGAAACACACCATTTTTACGGTGCGGTAGAGTTAAAAATTGACCATACAATGTGAAAAGCTGTATTGATTAAGATGAAAACCGTGAATCACAGGGAGAATTTTGGTGTGAAAGGGTGAATCACGGGGAGAAATTGCGTGGCGGATCACGGTGTCATTTGGGAATCGCGGAATAAAGTTGCACCTTCTACTGTAATGAATTCTTTCTTTCTTTCGTTCTTTCTTTCTTCCTTTCTTTCTTTCTTTCTTTCGTTCTTTCTTTCGTCAACTAAATATACCATTTAATTTTCAATTTCGTGGTTGAGTTATATTACAGAAAGAGAAAATCAGCAACATCATTTTTGTTATTAGCATTTTTAAGTATGCAATTTCAATCGAAAATCGAAAAAGTATTTTGTTATGGTATGTTCGCATAAATACAGTTTAATCGTTACGAACTAAATTTCAAGATAAAATGGCACAACTCAGTTACGTGCAATATCAATGTATGCATAAGGTTGCAATATTAGTATATAGCATTTAAATTAATTAGGCCGTGCGAATTCATTCCGCGTTTCCCAAAATACACCGTGAGTCGCCAGCCAATTTCTCCCCGTGTTTCACCCCGTGATTCACCCTTTCACACCCAAATTCTCCCCGCGATTCACGTTTTTTTTATCTTTTATCAATACAGCTGTTCACAATGTGTGGATACTTTTTAACCCTACTGTAATAATCTCCTTTTCCGCTTGCAAAAGATATTTTTTTTATTCACGGAGAGTCGATGCCATACTAATATTAGCGAAATATCCAGTATCTATCCAACATTCATTAGTTTCATATTTGCCTTGATATGGCGTCACATTTAAATGATTGTACTCCTTTCGATACAAATAATAATAATAATAATTGACACTTATAAAGCGCTACAACAAAGTATCTAAGCGCTGTACATAATCACACAAACACACCAAAATACAGTCTCTTATCTATAAATAAATTGTTATATTACCCTCAAAATTTTGATAAAATATTATTTTCTCAATTTTATTTGAGAAAAGCTTTCTCACAGGAAAAGGACTTTGTTTATGATAAAAAGAGAGCAGGGGATTCCCTAGTTTGTGCAAGGTGCACCTGTTAGATAGATTGCACAATAGGGGAAAGGGGAATTCCCCAAGATGTAAACTTAGAAACTGAGTCAACTTGTTTATGCTTTGAGATCAAAACATTGGAAAATCTGGGAATTCCCCATAAAGTTATATATGTGAAGTGATGTAATTCAGATGATGTAATTTATGTGAATTCCAATTGGTCAGCTAGTGCAAGGTTATGTTTATGCATGATGCTGTGGTATTGTCTATTTTATGACTTGGGAACTTAGTGAAATGATGGTATAAAGCAGGGTTGCAAAAGTTTGGATTGGCCAGCAGTTGTAATCTGGAGTTATGCATACAGTATGGTTAACTTATAGCTAGTTTTAATCTACAATAATGGTAGATTTGTGTTATACATTGTGCCAGGATTTATAATAACTTTGGAGACCGCCTGAGCTTGAAAGGTAATTAAACTGTTTGCTGTCGTCTTTTAAGCCAAAAGAACTTTAGTTTTGGAATCAAAAGGTGATTCCAGTTTGTGGTCCTAAATGAGGACATTAGCGACAGACTGATTGTGGTAGAATACCTGGACTGTATTGCAGAATATTAGTGTCGTCGAGGGAAAACCCCGTCGTCTTGAACTGCTGGACAAAATTACCTTCAGGACTGAGAAGATTCCCATGGAATATATTACCTGAGGAGTTTTATGTAAATTTATGCGCTGTCATTTTGGAGTCTTCGCTGTGAGGACATATCATCGTTGAACTGCGACGCTCTTGTGGACATTATTAGTGGACATTCTTGTGTACAATTAAGTAAAAGTCTTATAAATTGTGTGTAATTTTATTATAATTTTGCTTTGGACATACCAAATTCTTCAACCAAATCAATTATTACGGTATTAAATATTTAAAAAAAATGTACCATAGGGCAGTGTAGAGCGCCTTCTTTCTATTTGTATCGAAATGAGTACAATTATTTAAATGTGACACCATATCAGGGCAAATATGAAACTACTGAATGTTGGATAGATACTGGATATTTCGCCTATATTATTATGGCACCAAAACTCTGTGAATAAAAAAATAGGAATCTTTTGTCAATGGAAAAGGAGACTATTACAGTAGGGTTAAAATGAAACCATACATTGTGAAAAGCTGTATTGATAAAAGATGAAAACCGTGAATCACGGGGCGAATTTGGGTTTGAAAGGGTGAATCACGGGGTGAAACACGGGGAGAAATTGGCTGGCGGCTCACGGTAAAATTTAGGAAACTCAGAACCTTTTGCCGTAATTAATTTAAATACTAAAGACTGTCTAAAAATATACCACAAAAGCATCCCCAATTTTAGGTTTTTAATAAACAATTATGGAAAATATTTATACCTATTTGAGAAGTTTTGCTTATTAGCTTTTCAAACCAGCAAACCCCGTTGAATTCGGGTCCCAAATGACTGAGTTGTTCCTAATTGAATGAAATATGTGGCTTTTATTTGTAACATGAACAGACTTGGTTTTGCACACATTAACACGTGTTTTGATGGTGTGTTATGTTAAAATTCCTATTGCTTCTATGAAGCTTGCACGCTAAACATTTTTGTTAACATATTTTGATTGTCTCTTCAATTGTTGGGGGAAGAAACATGTTTTCAAGGGATGTATGCCTTGTTATTTGTTTTGATTTTTTTTTGTTCTTGCTTTTGCTTTTGTTTCACAGCCTGTTCGTGCATGTTTGAAATTAAAAAAAAAAACACAGATTTCATTCAATTATGGACAACTCAGCCATTTGAAACCCGAAATCAACGGGGGTTTGCTGTTTTGAAAGGCTAATAAGCAATACTTTTCAAATATGTATAGATAATTTGCATAAATGTTTAATAAAGACCTGAAATTGGGGCGCTTTAGGGTAATTTTCTTAGGCGACACTCTGTATAATAATATTAATATTGCAACATTATGTATACATTGATATTGCACGTAAAATGTGTTGTGCCAGCTAAAAGTTGCTGAAGCCTGATAGACTGGGTTTTTAACATTGAAATTTAGTTCATAAAAATTTATTAATAGCTCTTTTTTTCCATATAATAACCCTAAGACAACCAAATCGCACAAAATTTTACAGCCAGGATGGAGCGATGACGTCATCAAACCAAGACACATTGTGGGCACGACTGAATCGCTGGCCAACAGCCGCCAGCGTATCGTGGAATCCCGGGTCATCGGCCCTTGGTTCGAGTCCCACCCGAATTTGCGACTTTTCTTCTTCCTCTCTTCCTTCATTCCTTCAGTCCCTCCCGAGAGAAACAGATGTAGTCTTAGGGTTAAACTCAATCTATGGGAACACACCATTTGTACGGTGCGGTAGAGTTAAAAAGTGACCATACAATGTGAAAAGCTGTATTGATTAAGATGAAAACCGTGAATCACAGGGAGAATGTTGGTGTGAAAGGGTGAATCACGGGGTGAATCACGGGGAGAAATTGCGTGGCGGATCACGGTGTCATTTGGGAATCGCGGAATAAAGTTGCACCTTCTACTGTAATGAATTGTATTGCTGTTTCTTTGTTTCTTTCTTTCTTTTGTATTTTTGATAGTGAATAAAACAACTAAATATGCCATTTAATTTTCAATTTTGTGGTTGAGTTATATTACAAAAAAAGAAAATCAGCAAAATCATTTTGTTATTAGCATTTTTAAGTGTGCAATTTCAATCGAAAATCGAAAAAGTATTTTGTTATGGTATGTTCGCATAAATACAGTTTAATCGTTACGAACTAAATTTCAAGATAAAATGGCACAACTCAGTTACGTGCAATATCAATGTATTCATAAGGTTGCAATATTAGTATATAGCATTTAAATTCATTAGGCCGTGCGAATTCATTCCGCGTTTCCCAAAATACACCGTGAGTCGCCAGTCAATTTCTCCCCGTGTTTCACCCCGTGATTCACCCTTTCACACCCAAATTCTCCCCGTGATTCACGGTTTTTTTTATCTTTTATCAATACAGCTGTTCACAATGTGTGGATACTTTTTAACCCTACTGTAATAATCTCCTTTTCCGCTTGCAAAAGATTTTTTTTTATTCACGGAGAGTCGATGCCATACTAATATTAGCGAAATATCCAGTATCTATCCAACATTCATTAGTTTCATATTTGCCTTGATATGGCGTCACATTTAAATGATTGTACTCATTTAGGTACAAATAATAATAATAATAATTGACACTTATAAAGCGCTACAACAAAGTATCTAAGCGCTGTACATAATCACACAAACACACCAAAAATACAGTTTCTTATCTATAAATAAATAAATACAATATAAACTAAATACAAACCTAATGATTTTAATATCTCAATTATTGAAAAAAAGAAAGAAAGAGTTTCAGCATATGACCAATTTGCAGCCAAAACTAACTCACACTGATAAAAAAAGGCATGCCTTCAATTGGTGCATTTCTAACATCCACTGGGAGGCTGTTCCACATACGGGGAGCTGCAATGGCAAAAGCCAGGTACCCATACACAGCAGTACTAAAATGTGTTATCTGCATAAATCATGTGCATAATTGCGCTATGTACACCAATCACGTCACTCAAAGGACCGGTATATAGGATGAAATCAAGAGGTCCCTTGACAAATCCCTGTGGGGTACCACAATGAAGGATATGAATGTCTGAAAGCTCATCATTCACAATAACAGCTTGGGAACGATTCGTAAGATATGATTTAAATCATCGTAACACAGTAGCCCCAATGCCGTACCGACTTTGTAGACGCTCGAAAAAGATCGAATGGGTGATGGTGTCAAATGCGGCAGAATAATCAATCAAAATCAAAACTGCTTCATTGCCCTGGTCTAACGCAAAAAGCAGATCATTCACTATACGAAGCAGGGCTGTTTCATGTCTACCTAAGCTATTTTTATGGCAACACACCCGTAGGGGGTTACCATTGAATTTCCCGTTACGGTATTAAATATTTAAAAAAAATGTACCATAGGGCAGTGTAGAGCGCCTTCTTTCTATTTGTATCGAAATGAGTACAATCATTTAAATGTGACACCATATCAAGGCAAATATGAAACTACTGAATGTTGGATAGATACTGGATATTTCGCCTATATTGTTATGGTACCAAAACTCTGTGAATAAAAAAAAATAGAAATCTTTTGTCAATGGAAAAGGAGATTATTACAGTAGGGTTAAAATGAAACCATACATTGTGAAAAGCTGTATTGATAAAAGATGAAAACCGTGAATCACGGGGAGAATTTGGGTGTGAAAGGGTGAATCACGGGGTGTTTCACAGCCTGTTCGTGTCAGAAGTTAAAAAATACACAGATTTCATTCAATTATGGACAATTCAGTCATTTGGAACCCGAAATCAACGGGGTTTGCTGTTTTGAAAAGCTAATAAGGAATACTTTTCAAATATGTATAGATAATTTGCATAAATGTTTAATAAAGACGTGAAATTGGGGCGCTTTAGGGTAATTTTCTTGGGCGTGACACTCTGTATAATATATTAATATTGCAACTTATGTATACATTGATATTGCACGTAAAATGTGTTGTGCCAGCTAAAAGTTGCTGAAGCCTGGTAGACTGGGGTTTTAACCTTGAAATTTAGTTCATAAAAAAATAATTAATAGCTCTTTTTTCCATATAATAACCCTAAGACAACCAATTCGCACAAAATCCCACAGCCAGGATGTAGCGATGACGTCTTCAAACCAAGACACATTATGGGCACGAAATCGCTGGCCGCCAGCCGCCAGCGTATCGTGGAATCCCGGGTCATCGGCCCTTGGTTCGAGTCCCACCCGAATTCGCGACTTTTCTTCCTCCCCTCCTCCTTCATTCCTTCAGTCCCTCCCGAGAGAAACAGATATAGTCTTAGGGTTAAACTATACTTATGGGAACACGCCATTTTTACGGCGCGGTAGAGTTAAAATGTGACCATACAATGTGAAAAGCTGTATTGATTAAGATGAAAACCGTGAATCACAGGGAGAATTTTGGTGTGAAAGGGTGAATCACGGGGTGAATCGCGGGGAGAAATTGGGTGGCGGATCACGGTGTCATTTGAGAATCGCGAAATAAGGTTGCACCTTCTACTGTAATGAATTGAATGCTCTTTATTTCTTTCTTTCTTTTCGCTGGATTCATATTGATAAATATCATCAATCCGTCAATCAAAATGTTAGTACAGTGTGGAGCAAGAAAAATATAAAAGGGGAAGACAAACAGCAAGGAAGCGATATAACAGAATATTAGTGTCGTCGAGGGAAAACCCCGTCGTCTTGAACTGCTGGACAAAATTACCTTCAGGAGTGAGAAGATTCCCAATTTCCCATGAATATATTACCTGATGAGTTTTATGTGAACTTATGCGCTGTCATTTTGGAGTCTTCGCTGTGAGGACACTGATATCATCGTTGAACTGCAACGCTCTTGTGGACATTATTAGTGGACATTCTTGTGTACAATTAAGTAAAAGTCTTATAAATTGTGTGTAATTTTATTATAATTTTTGCTTTGGACATACCAAATTCTTCAACCAAATAAATTATTACGGTATTAAATATTTTTAAAAAATGTACCATAGGTCAGTGTAGAGCGCCTTCTTTCTATTTGTATCGAAATGAGTACAATTATTTAAATGTGACATTTCCCCATACTCACAGGCAAAGATGAAACACTGAATGTTGGATAGATACTGGATATTTCGCCTATGTTATTATGGCACCAAAACTCTGTGAATAAAAAATAGGAATCTTTTGTCAATGGAAAAGGAGACTATTACAGTAGGGTTAAAATGAAACCATACATTGTGAAAAGCTGTATTGATAAAAGATGAAAACCGTGAATCACGGGGCGAATTTGGGTTTGAAAGGGTGAATCACGGGGTGAAACACGGGGAGAACTTGACTGGCGGCTTAGGGTAAAATTTAGGAAACTCAGAACCTTTGCCGTAATGAATTTAAATACTAAAGACGTCTACAAATATTAACAAAAGGCCCCCCAATTTTAGGTTTTTAATAAACAATTATGGAACATATTTATACCTATTTGAGAAGTTTTGATTATTTGCTTATCAAACCAGCAAACCCCGTTGAATTCGGGTCCCAATGACTGAGTTGTTCCTAATTGAATGAAATATGTGGCTTTTATTTGTAACATGAACAATTTGGTTTTGCACACATTAACACGTGTTTTGATGGTGTGTTATGTTAAAATTCCTATTGCTTCTATGAAGCTTGCACGCTAAACATTTTTTGTTAACATATTTTGATTGTCTTTCAATTGTTGGGGGAAGAAACATGTTTTCAGGGATGTATGCCTTGTTATTTGTTTGTTTTGTTTTTTTTTTTTTTGGTTCTTGCTTTTGCTTTTGTTTCACAGCCTGTTCGTGCATGTTATAAGTTTTAAAAAAACACACAGATTTCATTCAATTATGGACAACTCAGCCATTTGAAACCCGAGGGTGAATCACGGGGTGAATCGCGGGGAGAAATTGGGTGGCGGATCACGGTGTCATTTGAGAATCGCGAAATAAGGTTGCACCTTCTACTGTAATGAATTGAATGCTCTTTATATCTTTCATCAACGTGCATAGACAAGGAGGGCGGGGCCAAAAAGGCCTTATTTTTCAATGAATATAGTGTGTATGTAGGTATATGCGTATGTTCGTGTATAAGTATATTGGTATTTACTTGTCTAGTTACGTGCATATGACATATGTACGTGCATAGGTGCACATGTATGCTACATATATTGAGAAATGCGCATATAGTGCCTACATTTATATGTACATACATTTGCAGATATTTATGTACATATGTAGGACCCGTGTATAAGAACCTGCATATGCAGAGATTGTATACCGGTATGTATGTATGTACCAATATACCTATAACTTCTCCCTGCCTACAAGACAAATAAAAAACAGGACTCTCAACTTGGGCCGCCTTTTTCCTTTTTAAAGGAATTTTTATTAGCTCTCACTTAAAAACGGATTGAAATATCGGCCCGAACTTTACGGATGGAGTTTTGGGTGAATGCCATTCTGTCAAAATGAAAAATTTATAGACTTAAATTGGGTCATCCCCCTCTACGGATTCAACATATATCAGAGCACTGCCGTGTCTACTCTACAACACTCTGGGAACGTTAGTGCAGCGTGCATCAACTAAACAACATTCGATATAATACGACGTTTAATATAATTTATTTTGTGTTTCATATTCTGCGTTCTGCAATTGATCTAATGATGTTTTTGTTTTTGAAGTTATTTAAGCGGTCTTAGGATTAATGGGGAATTAGTTTTGAACTTGTCACAATGTCATGTAAATAAATAAAAGGCAAGTATTTATATAGAGCTTTATTAATACAATTAACGTCTCAAAGCGCTTTACATTTATTTCCCTGTCACTAGGCTAAATCACATTTTCACAAACTGAAAATTCGGCAGCCATTATTATATATTCCGGCGCACAGGATATAACTACCCCTAACAGCTCCCCATTTACACCTGGGTGAAGTGAGACAAGCGAGATAAAGTGTCTTGCCCAGGAACACAACACGTTGGCCACGGCGGGCTCGAACTCACAATCTAATGATCATGAGTCCTGCGCTTTTCCACTGTGACCAAATCATTTGATATTTTCGAGAGCACATGTGGTCACAGTGGAAAAGCGCAGGACTCATGATATTTTGAGATATGTGAGTGGATTTGATTCAAATCCACTCACATATCTCAAAATGTGTTTCATTTCCTAGCTATTACTTGTTCCTACAAATAGTTGCGCTTGTATGTTATGAATAAATTTAAACGTTGTATGAAATTAAAATAAGTTCTACATTTCAAATGAATTACTTGTCCCAGTTGCCTATTTCATATCTTATATACCATTTTTGTGAGATGTATTTTTGCTTTTTAACATATCCCTCTCCCACCCTAAATAAACAAGCACATTTTCGCTTAATAATTGTGGAATTTAATAACTTTAGCTACTCAGGAGGACAATAAATCCTTAACACTCTAAGGCAAGTACCACTTTCAATGTTTACGATAAGTTGGTTCTGCCAACCTTTTTTATACACGTGTTAAATAATTATATTTGAAAATTATCGAGTTGAACAAGGATCAATAAATATCTAGCGTAATAAAAAACGCGGTTTTTCAACTTGAGATATTAACCTGGTATTAATATAAAACCACTTTGGCTACCAGTTCCTTATAATTTTACTCGAAACCAGACGTATGGTATTAGAGAAAGAGCAGAATATCATAGGGGGCCTTATTTAAGGAGTTGTTTACCCCCCCCCCCCCCCCCCATTACAGGAAAGGTTTAACACATTTGGTAGTTAGTATGCACCCTCAACATAAAATGCGATGTAATTGTAGTAATTCTCATATTGTGGTAATCACATTTTCAATAGGGGCCAATTTAAGTTTACACAGGGGTCAACTTTTTAAAATCCCCCATGATGTTTGAACTGATAATCCAAAATAATGTCACTCTAAGCATAATGAGCCAAAAATGTATAGTGTACACCTACGACCATTGGTTTTTGGAGTTATGGGTACAATGAACAAAAATTGTAAAAAAAGTCAATAATCTCAATTTTATCAGGGGTCACCTTAAAGTTAATCTGATTATAATTTTAAATCCTTGAAAGCATTACCCGAAGGTAAGAGGACTCCTAAA
Organism: Ophioderma brevispina; assembly: GCA_023653785.1. Classification (NCBI taxonomy): domain Eukaryota; kingdom Metazoa; phylum Echinodermata; class Ophiuroidea; order Amphilepidida; family Ophiodermatidae; genus Ophioderma; species Ophioderma brevispina. The sequence continues at coordinate 51,867 of JAMKCH010076371.1, forward strand.
GAAGTTAGTTTTGATTATGTCAAATGTTTTTACCTTACTGAGATCAGGGTCAAAGAAGGTCCACACCAATTGCATTAATGGTTGCCCTATGACCTATTTTGTCGCTAACCTGGTAACTAGCATTGCAGATGGTACAACCTATTCCTTATTTTGACCATTACGCTAGATGAACAGACACATACAAAACTAATTCAATTTTTACCAAAAAAAATTGGATCACTTTCTAATAATTTGTACGGACCCCTTGGTAAGCATGAAAGTGGCCGCCTTGTGTTTTGACCAGTGTTTAGACCATGTTTAAACAAAAAAAAAAACTATCAACAAACACACACCACCCAATGTCCTAGATGGTACAAACTATACATTCTTGGAATCCTTAATACCTACGACAATAAAAACAAAAATCAATGCATATGCATACTTTCAACATGATGGGAGCATTTTAAAAATTGGACCCCTGTGTAAACCTTAAATTTGACCCCTATTGAAAACGTGATACCACAATGTAAGAGTACTAACTACCTAGCATTAACGTAGAGGGTCCATATCAACTACCAAAGTTGTCAATCCTTTTCTGTAAGTGAGGGGGAACGATGATGTTTAACCTGGGTCCGAGCTCCTTCTCTATCTGGAAAAAGAGATACAGGAAACGAGAATGTATTGTGATGGGAAAGCGCTTAACGGCTTTGGGGTGGAACAGAAAGCAATGATAAAGATGGAACATTTGGTATAGAACGAATGAGAAGATAGAAATTAAGTATGAATGAGAAGGAGTAGAAGGATGTATGAAAGTGGTAAATTGTAATGGGAAACATATACTGTAGGTTAGAGAGCGGTGTACAGGAAAGGGTGAATCAAGAGGGAATATTCGGGAGAAGGCATGTTGTGGAGAATATTCAAGAACATGTTAGATGGGAATTAATGTTGAGAAGTGTAATATAGGACAAAGTACAAGCAGTATGTAAGCAGGGACGGAATACGTATGTTGGAAAGGTGACATATTTGGAGAGATGGGAGTATATACGGAGGGAAGAAAAAGACACATACCGTGAAGGAATAAATGTGTTGCAGAAAGAGAACGGGGATGAATAACGAATAAATTAATTCGTTATTCATCCCCGTTTCATTATGAGCGTGGGCTAGACCTGAAAGGAAGAAAAGAGTACAAATGTGGGGGGGGATTTTCATCAGTTTAAGGGAAGATAAGAAGTCGAGAAATAGTAGCTGGAGAGAGAAGGGTATACATGGAAAAAAAAGATATGGTGCGAAGAGGGAAGGAAAAAGTTTTTTGGAAAGGTGAGAAAGGAAGGATTAGGATTAAAGCAAGGGCGTGTCCAAAAGCTTTGTCTAAGAGCACTATAGTGCAGACCAAATGTAGGGGGCACGTGATTTACATCTTTTTTCGGAAAAATGGATGCTCTAACACACAAAGCCCCCCCCCCACCGCACATGCCACTGTACAAAAGTATGCGAAGAGACGAAAATAACTCCAGCAGTAACTGTAAATACCTCCAGGGTAGTTACAAGACAGAATTAGGTAAATCAATTTAGAACTAGAAATCAGGTCTATAAATGGGTGGAGTGCAATAGAAGATGGGAATGGAGAGGGGGACATGAGTGTGCACTGTAATAAATCACTGTAAACTTACAGGACTGACGGTCACGGTAAAATGCCGTAATTTCATAGACTTTTTTTGAATGTGAAATAGACATTACAGAATATTTTCATCCAAAAATATGCACTGAACAAGTGCAAAATAATATTTTTCCGTAAACAATGACAGAATAAAAGCAAATTATTTTAGACATGATTTTACACTGTTTAATTTACTCGCAGTCTGGGTGCCCGGGGGGCACTCACCTATGAAATGTATATGAGTGTAAGGCTCGCGCTTCCAAACCCAGGGCATTCGGTGATAGAGGACTGAAAAAAATAGGGGTCTTTGGGTGTGAGACAGCCAAATTGCCCCAAAATAGGGGCTTTCAGAGCATGACAAATTTGCAAAATTTTCAAAATAAATGGGGCCTATGGATGGGATTTATGAAAAATTTTCTAGAAAATAAAAGTTTTCAGGTGAAATTTTCAAAATTTTCTCCCAAAATAGGGGTCTTTGGGTGACAGTGGTAAAATGTTCACATAATATAGGGTCTTTGGGTGAAATTTAAAAAAATAGGGGTCTTTGGGTGACAACATTGCTGAAAAGGGGGTCTTTACAGCCTTACATATGCGTGGCTTCCAAGATGGGAGTGTCCGGCCCGGATGCATTTTGAAAGTGCCAGTACGGATTTTACGGAGTTTTAAGCAGAGACATAAGAGGTAGCAAAATAAAGCAAGTTATACATTACAGTCTCACAAAGTGATTTAAGTACACATCAACATGGTATTAAGGGGATATTAAACCCCCTCTAAAATATGTATGGTAAAACCGCATTTTTCGTGTCGCATAGGAATTCCTTTGAATATATCATACGGATTAAACTTAAAGGTACAACAAAATGTCATATACATGTGCCCCTAAAGGGTGAAATTTCTGATTATGCACTAAGGTAAAGTTTCTATCAAAAATATCCCATGTGAAAGGAATAAGCTGACACAGATTTCTTGCTTCAGAAATGGTTGAATTTTAATTTATCTTAGAAACAAAAATACTAATTCGGCCTATTTCTTTGTATGAAAGTAAGCAAATGAAAAATAGACACTTTGTTTCCCACTTTCAAGGCATTAGGCTATTCCAGAAAATAATGCACACCCCTGTAGAGTGTGTAAATTTTCCATTAGGAAAAAAAAAAAAACTTCCCAGCTTACCTCTGCACCGGTCACCTAATAAAAGGTAGAAAATATCCTATAAAATATTAGAAAATTTATCTGATATTTGATAATTCCATCATGATCAAGCTATTATAAGTACAGGATGTAGGTGGCGCCGGTAAAATTGTGGGGAAAATACATGATTTTTTGGTGACTGCTGGAAAAATCTGGATTTCTCTGGGGTATAGAGGGGCGACAAAAATTAAAAGAAAACCTGGATTTTAAGCAACAAGTAAGAAAAATGATGGATTTCCGATAAATACAGAGGGGGGAGCATAAAAATTGATCAGAGTCTGGAATTTGAAGCAATAAATATGGAAAAGTCACGTATTTCCCCTTACGGGGTTAGGGGCAGACAAACAATAGGATTTCTTGTGACATCTACACAGGCATGTTAACAATTTATTCATAAATATAAGATGGTTTAGACCAATTTCAATTTATAGCTTTTTTGCAACAAATGTTGACTAACATCATATTGTTTTCATCAGAACTCATTTTTTTATATAAATACACGTCATTGCTCCTTTACGTATTTGGAAAATTCGCCCTACCAGTACAACAAACGTAACTTAACATAATATACTGAATTATCCTTTGATATCAGTTCAAATGAAGGAACCTTCTTGAAGCAAAACAATTTTGAAGTAAAGATTTAGCAAACTAATATTCGTTCCCAATAATACCGGTATATAGGCTAGCTCTAGTTTTAATGCTTTTTAACTAAATCTAACAGGGAACGTAGCATCTCTATGTCTAATCTCTAATCGTTAGATTCCTATTTAGCAGTATAAACACATCATTGTATTCGGTTTCTTCTAAAATACATAGTTACCTAATTTATTAGCAGCAAATAAACAGCGAAGGTCAACATTGATACATGTACATAGGCCAGTCTTGGCTAAGACGGACCTTCTACTATTATTGGTAACGACAGTACTAGTATAAGAGCAACGTGAACCATAGTGAAGCAGAAGTTATTCTTTTGCTTGAAAGCTTAAGGAGGAGATTTTGGTGCGTTTTGAGGGCAGTCAAATTAAAGAGTTTCTGTGAAAAAAACCCATAGCTTAGCATGAAAGCTCTGGTTTAGGGTCAGATCAGAAAAGGCCCGTTAAAAGGCAACAAAAAATGGAATTAAGTGACCACCACTATTATCTAAATATCCAAAATATAGATATTGAACATAATGTCACCAAGCTATTTGGGTCTTGAGACATCAATTACTCAAACAAAGAATTGGAATATTCACATCTACCGTTTCTCCACAATTTTTTTTTTTTGTTTATTTGGCAGAAATCTGTCATAATAAGATATTCATGCAGTTTATAACAGCAAGTGTGAGGTAACTGGTTAAAGAAGATCTATGCACATATTTATTTTTTTTTTTTTTTTTTTAATTTCAAACTTCTGAAAAGGATAAGTTAGCATGATCAACTAAATCTTAGGCCGGTGTTTTTCAATAGATTTCTTACCTTATACTTGGCCACAGAAATGCATTGAAAATAAAAAAAAAGACGATTTTTTCAATTTGCTTTATATAAACATATGCTGAATTTAATATTTGCAATTAGAAATTCACAATTTTTGTAAAAGACAAGTTTCAGCTAATCTTTCACATGGGATATTTTGATAGGAAAAGCTTTACATTAGTACAAACAAATCAGATTTTTTCAATTTTTTTGAAGGACACCTGTTATTTAAATCTCTCGTTGCACCTTTAAGTGCAAGCGTGTGTCCAGTTGAGAATTGAGATATCTCATAGCCAAAATGCCTATTTATCGAAAATAGATTGATTGCATCCCTGATGGGCCATGATGCCCTACAAAAAGATAAATGTGTAAACTCTGACTGCCATTTTAAAACATCAGTGCTGGTTAAACATTTTCTATTTGAACATTTTTAAGCGCACCAATTTTTCCTCTTTGTATTGAGGATGATAACATTGTCTGTGCATGTTGAGATGCTGCCTGGGGCGGCCGTACCCTGAGGGAATATAATGCAAGGTTGTATTCCAAGGTTTCTTCCACAATGGGGAAAAATGACTGCGTTGTAAATTACGGGAAGTTTCTTTCATGTAAACTGAATGTAACACAGGGCTGACATTCATATTACTTAGCTAAATTATAAGTTCATTTTGGTTCAATTACTTATTTTTTAATATCTATTCGTTACTCTTTAAAATTTAATATTTAACAATTTCTACATTCATTTACAATTTATAAAGTCATATTCATAAATTGATATTATAAATTTATTTATGCAGACATATCTATTAAACTGAACACAATATAGGCCCTATAAGTTTCTTTTGTGGTCTTCAGTATATGTTTCATGCATACAGTAATTCGTAGTTGAATTATCATTAGATTGATTATTCCATATAATAGGCCCACACAAAACACAAACCGATGAAACAAATCAAGCAATCACCCCGTGCAACAACCCATACACACAACACACACTCGCGTGCGCGAGCACACACACCCACACACACACACACACACGCAAATTCTATACACGCACGCGCACACATCATGCACAAACCGTTTTGGCAACCCCTATAATAAATATATCAAAATGCAAAATGTGCAGCATTTTGTGTTTTTGTTAAAAATGTACAACATTAAATAGATAAACTTCAAAACCAAGTACCGAGCTATAAATTGCATATGATATTACTCTGACAAAATGCAGTACATTCAGTTGCCCTCATGTGAAGTTTTGAATGCAGAAAGTTGATGAGATTTGGAGGTGAAATGTATTGGCAAACATGAACGGTTATTTGTACAGGTCTAGTTTATTTTCGTGTAAAATTACTAGAATAACCCAAAAAGGCCTTTTAATATTTAATGGATCGATGCTCGGGATTTTTGTAGCCAACACAAGGACCCTCTACTCTGTTTGACTTTCCAGGTTGGGTTTTAAATAAAAGTATGTATTAAACATTGAGAATGGCAAACAAGCACCCGTTTCTCAAACAATAATCCTTCCCATTTCTTAGAAAACTGAAAATTTTCAGTTTTAAGTTGGTATATTATTTAGGACTTAGTAACTGGGATGATGGGTTACTCAAAATGTAAGAGGTCATTTTATGCTAAGAAAACTGTTTAAACTAGCAAAAAGACAGTAATGTGTTTTTATTGTTGTTAAATGCATATTACTTTTATGTCAATTTAATCTATAAAACGAAATAAATACTTGCAAACAGTCTTTTGGGTAAAAAATGGCTGAAATTAATAAATATCAATGTTAAAACTTTGGAGTCAAATGTGGGTGTGTGGATGAAACCCAGTAAGTTAAACGTGTAATGGTCTGACATACGGTATAATAAACAGTAAGTTTTAAAGGTATACGGTACACATGAAACTCAGGAAAGAATAAAATTAGAAAATAAAAACAATGAACAGGTACAGTACTATAGCAAAACCTAAACTCGTTGCTGGTTGCTTGATGATACCAGTCACGGCTACTATCCATCTGATGTATTTCTAGCAACTTTTTCTTTGCAATTTAATCGAAATAGGGCCAAGATGTTTAGGGAAAGTATATTTAATGAAAATGACCTTTTTTTTCAAGGGGGGACTAGAGTTGTGAGAAGTTCATTTCTAATATTAGAAGTACATGTATCATTGAAATTCAATTAGACTTTATACATTGTGATATGATTAGATCTCTCTGGGACAATCTCAAATGTAATTAATTCAATTTTCAGGCCGATATAACTCATTATTTTCAAAAAAATTAGACGGCATGGCATTCCTGATGACTCTTTCTAACAACTGCTAATATCAATCACAACATTTTAGCTTTCACATTAGGGTTTGGTTGTAGTGATAAAATGGTTAAAGTTTCACGTTAGAGAAGAATATGTAAATAATTACAACTCCGTTTGATTCTACTTAAAATTTATGATAACCGTGGAATGCCTTAAGTATCTTTTCTTGGATTATTCATATTTAACCATTTATGTATTGGATTCCAAATTCTGCTCCAAAACCTTTCGGTTATTCATTATGGCACGTGATACTAGGCATTTTACGCCATTCAATGGATAATGCTAAAATAAATAAGTGGGATCAGGAAAGTTTCTTGGCCAATGTAAATGACCACCAATTCGTTCTGGAAAAAGAGCATATTACTTTGAACAAAAATGTTTCAAAGAAGTATATATTAGTATATGGGACACAGGTTCGACAATTTATTTCTGAAAGCTGCACTTTCTTAATTTGTATAAGACTTTTAATTTTTTGCCTTTAAATTTATTATATAATATGGCTTAGCAGATTGGAACGTATTGTAAAAAGTTGATAAGTAAATAACTGCAAAATCGTGCTTTAGGATTAGTGAGAAATTTGAATACATGTTCATCAATTTTGTATGATTGATATACCCGTTGTGTCAAAAAAAAAAAAAACCCGCACCACTTGGTGGCAGGCACCCTAAGTTGACCAAAAGATGTGTGGATACTTATTCTTTGTTGTCATGTAAGGTGGGACTGTTAGCTAAAGTTAGATAAAGTTGAGAATGTACATTATTTTCAGTAACAAGCATTTGAATTCCCAACGCATTGACATTTTATGTATGATGTTGGCTTTGTTTATGACTTATCCATAGTTTTATATCTTCTTCAAACAATTTTAGCACCAAAAATAATGTTTTGATTATTTCCAATTAAAATAAGAATTATTAATACGTCTTTTGACCCAGTAGAAGTTGTTTCTGCAAGATCTTTAGACAAGGTAAATGTTGATTGCACTCAATATTTATTTGCCATTTGTTCTTCATTTCTTCATTGCCAGTCTGTGAATAACCAGCTCGCAGCACTCCTCATTTTGTAAATGGGTTTTGCGGGTTACTTGATTGTTGGGGTCATATCTTAATAATATTGACTCTATCTTTATAACTTTTCAGAATATTATATCTAACATAGTCCAACCCAATCTATGACGAAAACATACGAGGTAACACACCGGACAAAATTGGCTAGAGAAGGTTTTTTCTTTTTCTTGTACTAGTAGTAAAAGGCTCTCCGCTCCCAACAAAATATCAAAATGGGTACAAACGGGAGAAGTCTGGCAAGCATGCTAATTTGCATTTATATACGTAGACGTATTTGCCCATATTTCGACAATGTGTGTAGATCAATCATGGCTGCTTTGTTTAGGGACAAGTTTTTTCCATCACATTTCTGTTAGTATTTGAACATTTATGCCAGCTATGCCTGTCAAAAGGGTAGCACTTGCCGTTGATATAATTAAAGTGGAAAATGATGGTCATTATTCAAGATGGCCGCAGTTTTCGCCACCAAATAATTTTGGCATTCTAAATGAATTTGTCAGAGCTACAATTCCAATGGGGAGAATCTTTATTTATCACTTATTATTATTATAGTATTAATTCAAACACAGTGGGTCAATAATAAAAAATGTTAGCTAGTGGGGGGGGGGGGGGGGGGTTGGCACTCCCTATCTGAAGTGATGGTATATGAGCCTCAGCCAGGTGAAAGTAGGGTCCATCCAGATAAAATGTACCACCAAAATAGATCATTCGGACACAAGCTCAATACATATGGGGTTATCCATATGAACTTTAAGGGTTGCCGCTGAGTAACGAATAGGAAGTGCCTCTCTTACCGAGTTCAAATTGCCACGAATTAATAAACTTTCTGGCCCATGAAATTATATTTGTTCAAAATGTTTGCGCGCATACTTGCAAAGAGTGTGAAACAAGTGGATAGCAGGAAAGAAGGAAATTGGTAATAGCCCGGGTATAGGTAGGGACAGCAGCACAAAAAGGGTCATTTGGGTAACAAGCCAGGTTGAAGGGTCTATCCGAGCCATTCCTGGCGTACTACTGTAGTGGAAGGGACACCCCCGCAATTGCCATTGTCTCCTCTCCTCATTTTTACCGTGAAATATCCCCGCCAACCACAGTCCAGCCCATAATCGTACATCCCTGTAGATTACAAACCTAAGCATGGGCCTGAAGACACCCTGTTCACCAACTGCCAACCACCGAGACAACCACAATGGTATGTATACATGAAGGACTTCATTGAAACAATTTAACCTTATTGCCAATAAAACCAGCTTCCAAAATCAAGCAATTAGACTGTGCATACAACGTCACCCAAATGGAGAACTTTTTCAGCTGGACTACATTCAGGTCAGAAAGAAGTAGATTAACAGAGCCTACAAAACTTTTGAAATTGTTAAGTCTGATTATATAATTATCTCTTGTATGGGCCAGATAAGTCTTCTTCCCAGAGATCCCATGAAAACAATCGACTGTAGGAAGGTATAGTGGGAAATACAAAACTTTGTGAGCAGTATACTGTAGCAGCACATAACAAGTTCGACAATCTTGTTGACAAGCTTGAAGACAAACAACGCCAGTACAGTATTATGATATCCTCACAACAGCCAACAAAGAAATAATGCACTAAGATGCTACCTACGAGAAAGAAGAATCCATTAGAAGTTCAAGCACAAACGTGATGCTGCTAAGGCTGCACTTGATGATGCTTACAACATGGTGCTTGGGGGAACATGTTAGGGCAGAAGCGCTTGACACCTACATCTTGAAAATAACCATTGTGCTGCCTGGGAGGCCCTGAGGTAGATGACTGACAAGAAGGCTACCCCACCTATAAGAATCAAAGGTGAATCAGCTGAGGAGTGTCTTAACACTGGCAGGGTTTCAACACTTTAGCTCTCTACTTGGCAAAACGGTTCAGAATAACACCAACCTTGATGAACCTTTCTTCAATCACAAGATAGTAGACACCCTACCCATACAGACTGGACCATTCACTACAGCTACAGAGGAGTTTCAGAACTGCCTGAATAAATTGAACAACACAAAGACACCTGGTCCCATCATTCGATTTTGGCGGGATTTAAAATTTTGGCGTAAAAACGGCAGTCGTCTTGAAAAAATATCATCTCACTTCCACTTTAATGTATCAATTACAACACACATTTTGTGAGCACAACCATAAACAGTTTAATGAAACAAGAGTTAATATGTTGTAAAAAATAAACATTTCAATAAAACAAGAGTTAATATGTTGAATAATAACCAATATATAGGCAAAATAGCATATAGGTTTTATGCAATTTAGCATGTCTTGCCATGCTTCCTTTTTTCTACCTTTTTGATATGTTGTTTGGGAGGGTTTGTACAGCAAGTTACAGCAAGAAAACCTTCTGTAGCAATTATGTCTAGGTCATACTGTAGATTGAGTGGACTAACAGTCCCATCTTACCTACAACAAATAATAAGTAGTCACATGCTTTTGTTCAAAACTTATGGCGCCTGCCGCCAAGTGTTGGGTTTTTTTTTTGGGGGGGGGGGACACACGGCATGATGCATTGAAAGTTTCTGATTTATGATTTAGACTTGTGTCTTTTTATGTATAAACTTTGTAATAACTTACTCCCTGATGCCTTCAATCACATCTGTACAACTAACTCCGATAACCATTGGTATAATTACAAGACATGCTTCTGATTTTGAGATTCCAATTTACAAACTTGGATTTCGTGGAAAATTAATTAGATAATCTGGTGTTAAATATTGGAATAACATCCCTTCAAGTGTAAAAAAATCCAAGAAGTGTTAAAATATTTAAATCGTCGTATAATAGACAGGTCTAATAAGTAGGCCTTTTGCTTATTGCTCAGTTCCCCAAATGAATATGTTAATGTTTAATGTCTCTCATTCATTATAAAATTATATTGTAATTAACACTAACTTTGTCGCACTCGCATTTTGTGGGAAAATAAATCAAAGTTGATGTATTGTCCATACGGACACATACTACAACACATACGATTAAACTCCTTCGACACTTCTTCTTTGTTAATAGTTTTATTTGAAAAAAAAACTTATGAGAATTCTATAGATTTATTCTTCACTTTTAAATAGTTTAACACTTTCGGGTGGATCACAGATAGTGCTTTTAAAATATGATATTGATTTCAACTTGTTCAAGAAAATAGAAAAATTGTCCCATCATTTCAAAATATGAAAAGATTTATTTTTATTGTTAATATCATGCATGCAAGATATGTGCTGTACTTTTACTAAATTGTGTACTTTAGTATAATTAATGTTGTTGTAATATTTGCCTTTTTGTGATCTCTTTTCTTTTGTATTGAAAATTAAAGTATAAAATTCCAAATCTGGGTGCATTTTATAAAATATATAATAATATACTAATATATGAGTATATTATTAGTAAAAGTTATTGAATCGAGGCTTCATTCGGCCAAAATTGAAATTTAAATTGCAAATCGCGAGCTGAGAATTGCAAGGTTCCAACTGACATTTTAGGTTTTTGAGAGATTTTTTTTTTATTTTATAACTTTAAATTTGTATAGAATTGTTTAGGTTTGAAAAAGTTAATGTTTAAAGATCTGACTTCCGATCAAATTTTCTTGTTTTATATTGTTTTTTCGAACTTAAATTTTCGATATCTCAAAATACCAAAATGTCATTTAGAACCTTGTCATATGGAGTTTGCCCATAAACCAGATAAATCCTTGAATCTTCAAGTTCATTTGCCATTAATTTGTAACAAATGCAATTGGTGCTATTTATGTAGGCCTATAATAAAACAACCAAATTAATGGTTCAAATGTTCTCTGGGGAATCAAATTCCTAACGAACACGATTCAATTTAAGACAGCTTTCAAGATCTGACTTGCGTTTGGCGGACTCGGGTGGGAAAATATTCTTTAGATGTGAAAACAACTAAAAACGTTGGTCAATGTAATGTTTTCTTGGATAAAATTAAATGTAGTTTTTGATTTTGGCCTTTAAAATGGTGAAAAGTACACACCTTTTGAGATATAATCTATATTTTGACCAATTTTGACCAAAATGTTGTCTTTTTGAGTGACAAAAAATGACATGTCTATTTGGAATGACCACAACAAAAAATAAGCCCAGTTACTTTTTTAATTCAATATCAATTATTTTCCTATCTTTACAAAATAATAGTTTGCATTTTCAAACTATCTCCTATTTTTAGAGCTTCTTGAATTTGAACGTCGGAGTGACAAAAATGTACGAAAAATTTGAGGTTTTTGTCCAATTTCGGACTTCAAATGACTATAATTTCACAAAGGTACAACCTAGAGAGATGATTTTTGTGTTATTTTGTTCAGAAATGCAATAGCAAAATATAGGTGGTAAGTTTGAATAGAATGCTCTTTGGTAAGAAAAAATATAATCTAAAATGTTATCCTACCCCTTAATTTTCTGCAGGCGTAAAAAAAATATATTTTCGATTTGATAAAAAAAAATCAAAATCAAAGATTCCAGTGATTATGGGATTTAAAATATGAACTTGTTATGCCCAATACCTCCTCCTACAACAAGTTCATATTTATTTAGACATATGACTCCTCATTTTTGAATTTGAATCAATCATATTTTTCCTTCTGCGTTAAATGCATCTGGATCACACCAAATTCACCTGAAATGCCAGCAGGCACCAGCTGACTTCACATCAGAATGAACCTCATACAGTTCTAAACCAATTCCAATTCTAAGTCCGTTTCACAGGCTCCCACTGCAGTTGTCGTGCGTACAACCATTGCCAAGATAGCAGTCTCTACCCATGGATAGTGTAAATAAATCGTTTTAATTAACCCTACCGCATTGAAACTCTCACAAAATGTCACTGGTGTGCTAATTTTGTGGTTTTTTGTTAATTTTTTTGCATAAACTTGGTGATTTTGTAAGATTCATTGCTTTAAAGACACTATCATGGATTTATAAGAATTATAAGGATATTTCAAAGTGAATGGGTAGTCTATAGAATTCTCATAAGTTTAACCTTTTCCACTGAAGATTGAACATAAAGTTCAGAAAACGGCAGGGTTCAAAGATATTAATCTCCATTCATTACGTGTTGTAGTAATGTGTCCGAACTGACACTAATGAGTAAAATTTCCGAATTTGTCCTTATTAGGTTGCTTCGGTACTATCATTTGGCAGGGTCTTTTCTTATACCTTTAATTTTACAAACATTCAAAAATCAGAATTTTGATGATTTTTTTCGATTATCTGATTCATCAATCACTGATATGTCTTTAATTAAAAGTGAACCAACCCCCCACCCAGCCCCAACACGCGCGCGCGCACACACCCCTACACACACCTACACACATGCCGTTGTTAGGTTTTTGTAAGCTTCATGCAGTGATTTAAGTAAATTGAACCAACCACACACACCCACAACCACAACCCACCTCATACAACACACGCACGCCCATATACACACGCACCCACCCACCCACAAACACCCTCACACCCCCCACACCACCTACCCACACGACCCCCCTCCATACACACCACACATCCCACACCCACCCACACCCAAGCCCATACACACACTCACTCCCATATACACACTCTCTCCTCCCCCAACCACAACCAACCCTCACACCCCCCCCCACCCACCACACAGCTCTCACTCCATAGCACATCCACCCGCTCCCCACACCCACACACATACAAACCATACAACTTTCACTTTTGTTAGATACATGTGATTTGTAAGTAAAAGATTCAGTGGATTAAATTAAAAGTAACACACCCCGTACAAAAACAAGACCATGCAATTTTGTTATGATTTTTGTACATGTGATTTTGTCAAGTGAACCACACACACCCATACCACCCGAACGCACACCCCCACACACGCACACCACGCCACACACCCGCACACATACAAACACCAAACACATGCCACTTTTGGTTAGATAATGTGATTTGTAAGGATTCATGATTTAAATAAAAGTGAACCAACCACACACCCACCCACAACGCACACCCACACCACACAACCTGCCCGCACATCCACACATCCACCCACACACACAAAACCAAACAACACACAAACAACAAAAACCAGACACGTGCAATTAATAAAATCACACACGCCCTAAGTATTCGCATATGAATTCAAACATTAATACAATGAAGCAAAGTGATGTTAGGTTTAGGGTTAACTTGCATTGCAGTGGGTTGCCTCAAGTTGCAGCAGAAAGTGGTCAATATATTGACAGTGCAGCAGCACTACACTGCTACTGTCATTGGCAGTGGAAGTATGAGCGGACCGTTAGAAGTCCCTTATGTTACTATTGTTACCATGTTGACAGATTCAGTCATGTCCATTGTTATTCCTTTTTTTGCATGCGGGCCGCTGTTCCCCTATTCGGAAAGGATGACCGGTTGCTTTGAGGCGCAGCATTTAAGGGGGCAGTATTTTGCATTTTTAATGCCAGATTCAGTTCATACCCAAAATTCCACCCCAGAAAAAGTTGTTTTTCAGTCCAAAATTCTTGAACTTCAGTTTTTACTTATTTTGTCCTCCAAACACAAGTCCATATCTTGAACTGCCTCCTCTCCTAATTAGCATTTTACGTGATTCAATGACCTATTAGGGAAATAATATGCCAACAACACTTCTTACTTTTCTGCGCATTATGCACACATATTTTGTACAGCAAAAGAATAGGTTTATTCCGTTATCAAAATTTTAATCAACCAAAATATGCAAACTGATGACCTTATCAGAGAGGTTGCTGGAAACATTTTTTATTTGTACGAAGTTAGTTTGAGTGGCTATTGAACTCAAAGAATATGGTCACCCCAATTTGTTTAGTTTAATTACTGTTATCCTTGAGTATTGAATTCTGCCTGAAAATTAGAAATTAATAATAAACAACTATTAAGATAACCGTTTACTAATTATTCTAAACACATTTAATTGTACACCTTCATCCATGGCCAATTATAGTTGATGATGTTATCTAAAAAACGCATTCAACGTAATAAACGATAAAATAATACCAAGAAGTAGTAACAGTTTTGAACCCATTTTCTTCACATCTCCCATTGACAAGATGTATCGTGATTGGAACGTTTATATATTTTTGTGGTCGTAAAATAAACCTCTAGGCCAATCTTAATCACTATTTAAATATATTGTTTGGTTGCTTAAGAAATGTATACGTCATACACTTCCTTAAAAGTCGCATTTTTAAAAAAAAAAAAATAATATTTCTTATGGACCGTTTTAATAGTATTGTGAGCTGAACAACACTATTTCAACTGGCCGCATTATGTTTACCTGGAAATAGATGGCACTATCAAATATCTGTAGCTTAGTAAAGTTTTAAACCACACCTTCTCGCTTGTGAAGGATAACGCAGTAAACAAGGTTTTCAATTTCTCACGGACATTAGGTTTGGTTTTTTCAAGATTAAAATAAATTGAGAATACAAGAAACGTCATTCAACATAATCTCTCCATGTTTGGCAACAAGAAACAATTGATATTCGGAAGAATTCAAGCTGCTAGAATTTTTTTTTTTTTCATTTTTAAAATAAATTTTGATGTTGTATTTCGACAACAATTTCTCCTATTTTTTTCGATTTTGAAAGGTAAATATCTCACAGAAAAGAAAACGGAAAGCATGGCAAACTATATATGCCCAAATGACGCTCAACGCCCCTATCAAAAATATTAACCGTTTTGTTCCAATAACAGCTTGTTGAAAAATTTTATGTAACCAAATACCAAAGACCCTCAAATATCTGGAAATGCACGTTTTTCACATGAAAATCGACCATATTTGCTCATAGGCAGAAACTTAACCTTTCTCAGCGATATTTCGTAAACAAAAAGAAATTTAATGTACGTGCTAGGATCAATGAAAGTTATCTTTATTAAAATACATAGAATGCTGGGAGTATGACAAGCCAGGAGCCAGTATTTTTTTACTCTATCATCAGCAAATGCAGGCATGAGAATCTCCCTCAACCTTTTTGTTCTGATTTCGACTTTTCTGTTTGTTCAGATCTCCACCTTTTTATTTTTTAGCATGGTTTATAGGCTTTTGGTTATTTTCGCGGGTTTTTCTTTTTCGGGTTTTTTTCAGTTTTTTTTGTCTAAAAAAGTGGATTCTCATGCCTCGCATGTCATTTAATGTTGTGAAAGAGATGGTCAACATGTATAATCCAATACAAATGGCTCTCTAAAAATTGTCAAGAACACTTCTTTTTAAACATTAAAAGGTCTATAAAGAAAGTTTTTATGGATGTCACTCTGATGGGGGTCTGAGAACCATTTTGGTTCCCATTCAGAACCATGAGGTTCTCCACAGATATAGTCCGAGCCTTTGTTTAAAGAGTGCCTAATATGAAACAGCTAGAGTTAAAAAATACACCTTATGCATTTTATAAGGCAAACCGGCCCATACACCACTCATTTACCAACACCACCTGGCACATTGCGAAACCGATAGATTCTGCACTGAACTTTGACTGAGGCAACCAAATCTCACTTTCAAGTTGAGGTCGCAGCCACACACCACAATTCACACACCCTCACAACATTCCACATACACCCAAACACAGTTTACACATACGATCAGCCGGCCGGGAAACCCTTGAATTTCTAGTTTATATGTGAACAAAAAAGGTACGCAGAAAGACAAACAATCACAACACCAGAATTACGATAACTCATCCAACACATTATGAATATAGAGACCATTTCCACTTGATATTAAACATTTGGCACATTTTTTGAAGAGCGCCCCCAATTTTTCAAAATTTGATATTTTTTGTGCACAGTTTACGTTGTTAATTGTCTAGGGAAACTATACCTGCGAACGATATTGCTACAATGCGTATTTATCATAAAATAAGCGAATTTTTATTAAATTGGATCCCAGATTGGACTTATTGGCAGAGCTGAAATGCACGTTTTAATCATCCCGTCCATGTGAAATAGTGGCCACCTCGAGAAATAACCTCTAACTTGACTTGCCTGAACCAATAAAACAACTAATGGAATTAGCGTAGACACGTCACATGGGGTTCGCTATTCCCTTGTCTATTTCACATTGAAAGCCGTTTCAGCAGCCGTTAATTAATTATCGGGGATCCCCGATAATTTATTCTAGTTACTACAAATCCTTCGTTTTGACACTAAGACCATTTTCGAGTCTTAACCATTCACAAGGTATAGTTTACTAGCCAGTTTAGCCAATGCAACCATGTAAAATCTCAAAATTTTGAAATTGGGGACGCTCTTCAAAAAATTGTGCTAATATATTGCTTTAACAAGCATTTTTTTTGTAGTATTTGACCCCTGTAGAAGCTAAATTTACACTTTGACCTATACTAACGGTGTTTAGCTTATAACTCCATAGAGTAGGTCGGAGATCAGCACAAACTATATACCATTTTTTACACTTGTTATCATACGAACAAATTTTGGTATGCGTATCAAACAAACATTGGACACATTTTCAATGTTGACCCCTTTATATCTCTTGCGAGCCCCTAGCTCGCTAAAGCGCTTAAGCAACCCCTACAGAATGGCCATCATACATTTTCGTGTAGGTCATAGCTGTGGAGGTAGCCCTGGTATGAATGCCTCTTTGCCCCCCCCACCCAAAAACCCACCGCCCCGTGATACCGACCAACATGGCTGGCTCACCCACTATTAATTGTTAAGGTTTTTTACCACAAGACACAAAGAAGCCACTCTTTTTAACCAAATTAAATAGAACTCATTAACGCATTTGCTCCTGTTAATCCTGTTTCTTAAGTTTGGTTTCAAAGGTTAAAATAAATTAGGATTCTCGACATCTCTTAGTCTCCTCCCCTCCTAAAAAGAGTATTAAAAAGACCTTCCTAAACATGACATTTCACTAAATAGACCTTTTCCAAGTGAGATGGGATCTGATTAAAGGCGCCCAAAAAGTTGTACTGCCATCTCAAGCAACCAGAAACTTTGCTTGGTAGCTTTGTTGCACGTTTGTGTGTTATTTTCTATTGTAGTTGCCTGACAAGAATTTCAAATGGAATTCATTTAGCTCAGTTTTTAGTATGAGTGTCAATAGCTGCATGTAAGGGCCTACATGTACTTTTCAGCAAATGCTAACCATTGCTGTTATTATACTCGTAATGGTCAGAACCTACACTTTGAATGTTTTCATCAGGCAAGCGTGCACGCCGCATGTGTCTACCCGCACTCAATAATTTCATGAATGTTCTTGTGGGGTTTCGGTAGAAGCCTTCGTGTTAGTTTTTAGTTTGATAGAATTTCGTGGATTACAGTTTTGAACTTAAATATTATTTTGTATTATAACTTGAATTGAATAGTAAAAGCTAATTATTTAGGGAATACTGGAGTTGAAGCCAACAATTATTATGGACAAAGTCAAATGTTTTGCCTTTGATTGAAAACAATGTTAAACCTACTGACGTTATTTTTGTAAGAAATACTTCTTTCGTTTCTGAAATGTACAACTACACCTCAAGTTTATATGGGTTAAATCAATCTCCATACAATTTAATGACAACTGTAGGCATCGTTATAGACAGAAGTCCAATTCATTGCTACAATGTAATCTTTGGTTTTCAATTAAAAATTCGTTTTATCGAGAAAAAAGTTGGTTTAGGAAGTGGGTTAAATATCCGATTTCATCCCTTTATAGGGTTGCCTTCAGTCCTCTCGTTTTAGGGTATTTAGGATACCTTACTGATATGCCGACAAAATAAGTTTTATTATTTGGTTTTATGTTCGTGCAAGTTTTATAGGTTTTTAAAACTAAATAACTGCAACATACTCTCCAAATGTAAGGATACATTTCAGGCCTGCAGGCTCCTTAAACCCCCGCCCGAAAAAACATGCAATTTTAAAACCTTCGAAGAATGTTTGTTGGTCCAATTTGCTCTTTAATAATTACATATTATATCATTTTCTCCACTTGTTAATTATTAGGAGTAATTTTGACCCAAAATATATCTATAAAAAGGATTGAAATTTCGCTCTTTTTTGAGTGGTGCCCTGGTAGTCACTCTAAAAGAGTAAAATTCGTTCTTTTGCATGTTAGAAAGGGTCCTCGGGAATGCAAATATGAAATCAAAATTAATGAAATTTTAATCAAAGCGGACTTCTGAACTCATTTTGGAAATTGTCCCAACCGATCTAATCATATCACAATGTAAAAGGTCTACAGTTCATTTAATGGTCCATTTAAACTTAGGCTATGACTTCCACAACCAGCACTGTAAAAATAAACCTTGTAAAAAACAGGATTTTGACTGGCAGCTTGGGGCACTCACACGTGGCAGAACGTAAATAACATGGCGCCGTAAAAATACTAAAAGCCATTGCAAGGAACGTAAAATAACGGCGTAAATCTCAGCTGCACCGTTTATCTTGGTTTTGCTTGTTTAAACAATACTAAATGTTATACATCCTCCTGACCAAATTTTAACGTTGTAAGCTATGGCATCCAAGACCAACGTTGTATATACTTACCACAATAGGTTGTAAAAACTTATATTCAGGCAACAATTTTGAAAAAAAGCAATAAACAAAGAAAACGTGAAGCAAATAAAGTATTTAAACAAACCATTTATATTATACACCTTTGTTTTTATATGGCAATGTACACATTCTAATGCACAAATTTACTTCATCATCATATGAATAAACTTAATCACCTGTACCTACAGAGAGTCGAACCTATGGCCTTAGTTACAGTCCTAAAAAAAATTACCACTCACTAAATGACTTTACTGATAGCAGAGGCTAAAATTAAATATGGTGTACTATTTTTTTTTTTCATAGCTAAATATAATACAAAAAGGAGGAAAAGAGTTTTTCAAAACTATTTATTACAAATTTAGTGAATACTATTTGCATTTTTATTGACGTTACTTACAACGTTATTTAACACATTTTATAGTAAAACGATTTTCATAGTTCATCTTCTTACATTAAAACAATAAGTTCAAAGAACGTAATATTACGGAAAATAATATAACGGTCAGCGTATAAATAACACTTTTTTTTTTTTTCAAAATGTGTAGTATTATTTCTAGGCCACTGTTATTTACATTTTTCTGCTTCCAAAATTGTAATTTTAGCTGGTATAGGTAATAAAGCGTGAAAGATTTTCGAATAATTGGGGTTCCGTATTTAAAGGTAACGTCTAGTACAATTAGGAACATTTTTAACAGTGCAGCTCTAGTCCCCCAACAAAAAGTCCTTACATTTCTAACATACTTTCCCAAAGCATTTTGGCCTTTTCCAATCATGACATATATGAGGAACGTTTTGCGCCGAAAAACTGTTGCTAGAAAACACATCAATGGATAAAAATTATCAGCACTGGTATCATCAAGCACCAGCAACATTTAGGTTTTGCTCCGAGGTACATTTAGTTTTCAGTGTCTTTATTTTGTTTCTACTCCGGTACTATTCCTGACAAGAATAGTTTCCAGGTATACAAAGATTAAATAGCTGCTAGTCCTATGTCGGAACAGCATATGACATCCAACTCGCTGGTATTATCCCGTATTGTCAGACCATTTCCGTTTAAAAAATCTACTTACGTTTTTAATCCCACACCCCCATTTTTGACTCCAAAGTTGAACATTGAACCTTTATTAATTTCAGCCATTTTTTCAATCAATTCCCAAAAGATTTTTTCAGGTTTATTTTTTTAAAGCTTAAATTGACATAATTGTAATATCCTATGGATTTAGGATTAATAGGTTTTAACACCTATAGGGGCGTGGTGGGGCTTAACTTTTAAACAGTTTTCTCCATGCAAAGGACCTCTTAGTGTTTGAGTAACCCATCATCACAGTATAGTGTAAATCATAACACCAGATTTACAACTTAAAACCAACCTGGAAAGCCAAACAGAGTATAACCTCGCATTCACTACAAAATACAGAGCATTGGGACATTCAATATTAAAAGACCTTTTGTGGTTTTTGTAATTTTGACAAAAATAGACTAGACATCATGTTTATGTTTTCCAAAATCATAAAAATACATTTCACCTCCATAATCTCATCAACTTTCTGCTTTCATATGAAAGTTATACTCTGTTCTTAGTTTCAAGTTATATCTATTTTAATATTTGACATTCTGGATTTTTTGACAAAATGAGGGGTGTGTGATATGCATCCACGTGAGGGAAAACAGCATATCGTCGTTGGGCAGGAAAAACCTCAGATGTGCATTTGACCTCTAAGAGCAAAACCTCATATGTGCATTTTCGGTAACACTGACAAAACGACCTGTTTGGCGATATTGTCGTTTTGCAAAGTATCGCAAAATACTTAAAATAGATCTTACATACTTCTTTAAATATCACCTCACCATTTTCACCTACTTGATCAGTTGATACTTTTACCTGTATAAGCGAGCCCTAGGTCTAGGGCTAGTAAACAAGGTGACTAAAACCCCTATATGGCATAATGTGGAAGAAACTTTGAAATAAGCACCTTATTTGCATTATATGCACCAGGATAGCTCAGGGTATTGGCCATTCCCAGCATGACTACATATACAGACTACACTACAAAAGAGGGACATTTTGGTGAGCTTAAAAATGAGTTCAAATAGAAAACGTTATACCTTGGATTTTAAAAATCTGCATTTTTAATGTGTCCTGTGAAGATCATGCTAAAGGAGTTTTAGCGACGTGCATCAGGCTTATTAGCAATGTTTAGAATAGCACTCAGAGTTAACACATTTGTCTTTAAGCCAGGCCATCAGGGATGCAACTTGTTGATAATAAATGTATCAAGATACACTGATTGTATCCCTGATGGCGTTACGGAAAGATAAACAGGCCTTATGGTCATTGAGATTATTCGACTGGACAACTTTTTGCACTTCTTGAAGCTCACGGAACCGCATTAAAACGCTTGGATAAATCGAAATGATCGATTTTAAGACATAGGCCTAAAATTTGGTTTTTAACTAGTTTTTTTTTTTTTTTTGTTTCCAGAATTTTGATAAAAAAAAAATAAACCAATCTTCTTTAAACCAGTTACTTTAACACTTCTTTTGTTTTAAATATGATCGTATTATTGAACGATTCTGTGATGATATATACAGGTGGATTTTAAATATTCCATTCATTATTTTTGTTGATGTAAATATCTTATGAGTAGTTCAATATCTAAGAAAGTCAGACCCTAAAAACGGATCTTTCATGTAAGTTATGACGCTTTTTTTTCACCAGAAAGGAAACTTCCTCAATCATACTGCCACTGGAAACTCACTAAAATCGCCGCGTTCAAGCAAAAAGAATACCCAAACTGTAACTGTTCCGCTGCTCATACAAGTTACCAATTGGTTACAATTAGGTCGCCAGCCAAGACTGGCTATGTATAATGTTGACCTCCGTTATGCAGTTCACATTTAATTTTGGCTGTATAAGAAATTAAGAGGCCAATTCATAGATATTTTATAAGCAACAAAACTTTCAACACAATACCACATACCTATGATGTATAATTTGATGTGTTATTTTAATACTGCTAACATAAAGCTTAAAAAATAGATATGATATGTTCAATCGCTTAGGACAAAACACATACAATAACCTGGGTTATTAGAGTAATTGAAACAATATATTGTATGTCAATGAAAACAAAAAATCACAGGCGTCCCAACATTAATAACGCCACGCATTAATAACTATGAGCTAAGCATATACTTCGCGCGGCAACCGCTAGCTGATTTGAATGTGAGGCGGTCACTAAACCGGGTGATCAGTCTTCTATTATGCAAAAATTCATAGACGTAAAATATTTTTCTCCAATTTTTCTCGTTATTTATTTGCCTTATATGCTTCCAAGTGTTTATCAAGAGCTTCAGTTTAGGCCCCTATCTCATCATGAGCTATGAGCCAGGTAACATGTACTGTAAAATTTATGTGCAAGCCAATTAGGAACTCGCATGCATTCTCCAAATAACCATCAGTGTGTCGTATGTTCGAGGATAAGGGCTCTCAATGGTGTTCATAAGAAATAGGGGAAATCCGGAAGCCGCTTTGGGAGAAAGTTGAGGTCCGGTACAATCAGAATTTAGTATGGGAAATATGAAATCATCGTGACGAATTTCCCCTGACCTGGCTGATTTCCCCCTGAACGCGCTTTTTCTCCCCTCACTGAGCCATCTCTAAGGGCCCGAGAGGCCAGCACCTATAGATTGGATCTTTGCTTACATGCTCCCACAGGGTTACACTGGGGAGGGGGTGTTCCATTTAGATGATGACGCTTATAGGCTTATTATGGTTGTTTACACCCAGCATCATTGTCACCCAAATGGGCCTTGTGTATTATTTGAAATTTACCATCGCCATCCATACTCCATTTTTTTTCGACAATTTTGAAATCTTTCACCCCAAGACCTCGCTTTTTAGAAAACTTTTGCAAATTTTCACATTTTTTTTCACAATAGCAAATTCCACCAAAAATCACCCTTATTTATGGTGTCAATCTGGCTGTCTTTCACCCAATAACCCGTTTTTGCACATTCTCTATCATCGAATGCCCCTAGCTCCAAATTTTAACCCAAGACACCTTTTTTTTTCTTTGTATACTTCAATATAAACATTAACGGAATACCGCGCAACACGATAATATGAATAGCGCCCCTATGAGACGACTTGAAAATATATGCTCCTGGAGCAGATTCGGGCGCAAAATTCCTCCAAGACTCGTGGCGACACCGGGGGAAAGCAGAATATAGTCCGGTAGGAGCCGTAGTCCGGGCTCATAACGATAACGAATAAGCGCCAAGTTATTTATTGGGCACATATGGCTGCAATCATCAACACAATCTCTAGAGATAATCATGATAGGTCTAATGTAAATATAGGGCTACTCTTTGCTCGAGGCAGGACCGTACGTAGGATTGTTTTTTTTTTTTTTGGGGGAACTTTTTATTTTTTTTATTTTTGGTAAAAGTGGATAACCCCCCATCTCATCCCAAAGAAATGGGCTTTCTTGTCAGAATTTCTCTAAATTAAATTTTAGTCTATTTTTCATCAACAATAAGGCCAAAAGTGACCTTTTTGGACCCTTTGGTGAATTGAGGATATGCGACCGCCCCCACCGGTTACGCCACCCTGCTTTATGGGCCCTGGCTCGAGGCAACATGTGGCACTTTTTCATTCTCTCCATAGGTTATGTATGCGATAATTGTGTGCCTTGTGTAATTGCTCTAACTGTGAGATCCAATCAGCAATTAACTTTTAAGCCATTTTCATTAATGCGAAATACGAAATCGTATAGGCGCTATGTGCGTATCAGTAGTGTTTCCGGCTACATGGGAGAGAGTGAAAATGGACATCTTTTCGTTGAGAAAAATCCATATATGTACCTTAGACCTGTAATGATTATCTCATTACAAGTTAACTCTTTCTTGCGCATGTGCCGCAAATATGGGTCCCTAATATATTTTTAGTCTTCTGGCGTGACCCGTTTTGCATGCCAATTTTTGGGTATGTAATCTTTTTCCACTTATCCATAGCTGAAAAATGAAGTCAATCTCCTCAATCTGAAGCCAAAATTTTCCCACAAAAAAAACGCTGGCACAATTTTCCAAATTTTCAAGAAACATGCAAAATTGTCATATGTTAAATCTCTGCATGATAACGCGATTGGTCCCCTTTTTTTCGGCAAAATCACTATGGGCCCTACTTCCAGCTTCTCGGAGGCACGTACGCTTCCGTTCTATACCCAAACCAAACTTGAGACCACGGCAATATCGATATTATGTCATATACTCTCTTAAACCCAAGATTGAAAATCAATATAAAAATATGGATGAAGGAAAGATTTAAAAGTCGAAATCGGTGTTTAATTCACCCTTGTAAACAACTTGTTGCAAAAATCAAGAACATAGGCCTAATCTGAAATTACAACTTTGAGGTGATTTTGCTTTTTACCTCTGCTGTTGTTTTTATCTATTGTATTTTATTTTGTCTTTCTATGATATTTTTGAGTAAAATATGACCAAATGAAACTCCCTTTTAACATAATACATGAGCTTATATTGGCAGATGATAGACAATACCGATACGTCATGTTTAGATTATCCGCCCCCATCCGGATTTTCCAGTCACTGTTGGGAAAGAAATACTATCCTGTAATTTCTAATCATTTTACGGTATTTTGCTATAAATTGCACTCTAATATTTACAGTGTGTGTGTGAGAGCGACCACATTATGACTAATTGCGCAATTTTTTTGTTTGGGTAGGGATGTGCGGCCGGGTGTTTGAACCACTACAGTGGTGACTACCCCGAAAATATACAAAAAATGACAGATTGCTACCCATCCTTATACGAAATATACCTGCTTTGGTGGAGATTTTCGGGCCAAGTCCCAGAAGCTGAGAGAAAACTAACCGTATTTTGAGCCATACTGGCAGCACTATTTTTCACATTTGTGGTTTATTAACATTCTTCATACCTGATGGACCATTGGAAAATCACTTGCAACAGAAATGCAACCCTTTCATATACCAATTTGCAAGAAAAAGGGACCGATCAATACGCCAAAATCGCTGAAAATGCAACCAAACCCCCTTCCCCGGAATTATTATAATGTTGGTAGAAATTTGTTGCAAAAGGGCGATAAATGTCTTAACCATCTGTGTAGTGTTAACAGCACGATGTGCGTGATATGTCACCAAAAAATCCTATTTTCAAGTTGTCTACCCTCTAACCCTAGGGAAACTTTGACTTTTCCATATTTATTGCTTAAAACTCCAGACTCTGTTCTTCAATTTTCATGCTACCCCTCTTAACCCCTCGGAAATTCAGAATTTTCCCTACTTGTTACTAAAAATCCTGCTTCTTTTAAAAAAATTGTCATCTCTCTATACCCCTAGGAAATCCGGACTTTTCCTACTTGTTGCTAAAAATCCAGTTCTTCTTTTAATGTTTTTGTCACCCCTCTATACTCCTAGGAAATCCGGACTTTTCGACTCATCGTAAAAGAAATCAGATTTTTTCCACAATTTACTTGCCACCCCGACTCCTATTTATAGCTGATCATCGTTAATGTTATCAGAACATTTCCATGATATTTTGTACTTTTTATTAGGTTTGGATTTCCGTGTTTTTTGGTGAATGGAAATCCAACCTTTTGTGGAGAGGGTATGCTGGGAAATCGCGATTATTTTATTCTAATTGAAGATTTACCCCTCTAAAGGATGTTCATTTATTTTTGGTATCATGTGAAAGGCTGTATTGATAAAAGTTGAAAAACGGGAATCACGAGTATTATTTTGGGTGTGAAAGGCTGAATCTCGGGGTGAATCGGCGGGGAGACTGGCTGTTGGCTGGCGAATCGATACACGCGATTATGATGGTATATAAAATACGTTCAATGAGCAAAATCGTTTTTGTCTAACAACAATGATAAACATAGGTTTAAATGCAGTGAAAATCGTCAACCACAAATCTCAATTTGTCTTATAGTTACACTGAAATGGGCATGAAATAATTTTCTATAGAATTACAATGCATGGTTATAGGCCTAACCTTAACTCTTTATATGCATCCACGGGAATTTTTCAGCTTCAAACGTAAAACTGTTTTCTTTCTGGTGAGTGAGGGGAAATCATGCAATGAAGTGATAAGGTACAGTGGTGTGGTCCCGGGTATGGCCACATAACCCCTTTGTTTTGAGTACCTCTCACTAAAAGACCTTTTTGTCACCCCCCAAAAACTTTGAAACGTTCTCATGGAATTTACCACATATCCTTTTAAAATCTTAGAATTATCCAAGGTTTACTCAATTTGAAATCATTAGGCTCCCTTAGTTTTTAAGAATGTGCAATTAAAGAAATCCCCCCATCACTAATTGTGTATGACTCCAAATGATGGTGGTGGATAGTTTGGGGTTTCCATACACTGTAAAAATAATTTGTCCAATTTTGTGAATTATAAGACCATATAATGTTGACTAAGATGTTATTGGCAACTACGACTCAGCCATATGTTTAACATATTTTAACCTGTTTGGACCCTCAATCTCAATCAATTTTTACTAAGGTAGAAATAAAATTTTTATCATACCTAGCTAGCTATAACTTTCAGTCCCTAGGGTTAAAGGTCAGACTGTTAAGTCTTTTTTTATCTGGCATTACAGACCATAATAACTTGCCTGCCATATTAAAATTTTAAGCGATAGGCCACGTTCAAACGTCCTTGTTCAAACTCATCTTTACCAAAATTGCCTTGAGCCAGGAGTCGGATGAATTTGTCTAACTTCTTTTCCGGTGTTATGGTTGGGTGTGAAAATCACCTTTCAATACATGACCAACTTTGCTTGTTCTGTTTTTTTTTATTGTTGTCCTCACTCACATATGCCTCGTCATTTTCACGGACCCCATTGGAAAATAAGTTGAGCAACTCAGCCGACTTAATGGGTTACCCTGGCTAATTGACTGTTTTGCGTATTTGCTAGTGGCTTATTTGATTTTGTTTTGTATATCTGTAATTTCTTTTGTCGATTTGCCGAATAAATAACAAACAAACAAACGTTAGTCAAAACGATGTCTTATATGACTAATTTGTAGAAATTTGAATAACTTACTTTTACAGTTTAGTTTCTTTTACCAAGACGTCTTATGATGGAAAAGCATGGTTAATTTAGGTCATTTGAAAATTTTCCTAAATTGTTTTATTTATTAACCATTTTCACAGGGTATAGGCTACTCAACAAATGTTGATTTTCAGTAAGGCCCTGAACAATTAAAAATACAAGTAGAATTATATTTCTAGAGCAAAAAAATGAAACAAATAAACTTGCATTTTATATCAAAATGTGGACTTAGCTAATAGCTAGTTTTATATGGCAGAAAGAGGAAATAAGACTTCAATAACATAAGTCTCGGATGCACAGGGCTGCTAGAATAAAGAAATCAGCTTTTGTACATCCCTCAGAAACAAATAGACGAATCACACTTAAAGGTCCATAAACACGTGGGACATGTACATAAATTTACATTTCAGTAGGTCTATGTTTTTATTTTCTGTCTTATATTTTCAATAAAGTTATCAATGTAATATTGGTTTTGAATAGCCTATAAAAAGAGAATTTTTTTTTCATTAATCAAAACAGGTTTCCGTCTCAATAAGCCAGTTTTTACAAAATTTTGTTCCAGTAAGCTAAAATTGCATGGCATTTGCGATTTTTTTGGCAATGAAGCTTTATTTGTAAGGCATAATATTTACAAAATGCTAGTGTTTAAAGGGATTATCAGAGATCTATGTGAAAGCATAACAAATGATAAGCAGATACCTAAAATGTAATGTTTATACTGCAAGGTCAGTGTATTTGCAAGTGGTTGAGCTCACTGCCATATGGTGTTGAAGGTTACTCAATTGGTTTAACATTGATAGGCAATTAATGTTGTCACCTCTGGGTGGAGTAATTCTCTGGCACTATGGGTTTCAATCCTCTCTGATGGGATCTCATCAGGTGCTTAGTTGCAATTCTCTATTAGTTGTTTACTTGTTGTTGTTGTTTTTTTATTTCTTGTCAAGAAGGTCTGTTCCCGGTTATATTGTATGCCTATTATTTAACATGTATGTA
>JAMKCH010076373.1:0-11829 GCA_023653785.1 Ophioderma brevispina
GCGTGTTGCGTGAGGGTTTGGTGTGTATGTGTGTGGGGGGTGTGTATGGTGTGCATGTGTGAGTGAAGGTGTGTGTGCGGTGTGCGTTGTTAGTTTGTGGGTGTGTGTTTGTGCGCTCGCGCGCGTGCGGTTGTGGCGTGGGTGTGCATGTTGTGGGGTTGATTATGTGTGTGTGTGCGCGCATCCGTGTGTGGATGTGTGTGTTAACTTTACTTAAATCACTCAATCTTGCAAAAATCACATTTCTGTACACCAATCTCAAACAAAATTACACAAATAGCAACACCAGCTTTACATTTTGTGAGATTTGTGAGATCAATGCGTTAGGGTTAAAGTAAATTCATTGCACATGCTTTGACTTGAAATTTTACCCATGAGGTAATGAGTTACGATCGTAGCACCGAACTAAAATTAAAAAAAAAAAAAGTTCTTATTATTCCTGAAACTGTTGGTCTTCAGGAAAATGGTGAAAAGTGGTAGGTAATATCTGTCCGGTGGACCAATAGGGCTATGTGATCAGCAAACAGACCGCAAATTCGCAAAACTAAAATTGAAACCTTTGCAATTTACAAAACAAATAAAAACGATTACTCGACGGACTCGAACCTGGTTTCATTACATTGTCAGTAAGAGAGACTTACGCTTAGACACCGAAGGCGGTTGACGACAGCACCATTCTGTTTTTTATACCATTATCAACACTCTATTAACATCGTATCATTCATATACTATTGTGTCATACGTGATACCGTGATACAGTAGCGGAGGACAATTGTTACTTTCATGGTGTAAAAGGACCTATAGTCCGATAGAAACTATAGTCCGGTTCAAAACCTATACAGGGTGTCGTCAGAAAGAATTACACCCTAACTAAGGCGACATAACTTCAAAGTAAGTATCACATTGAGAAATTAAAAATAATCTTAAACACAATTACTTTTAACACATTTTAATGTAAAACATCACACTCGATCCGGGTCAGTAGTTTTGAGAAATAAGCGATTATAAAACACATGTCAATGGATACGTCCTTCCAAGTTTGCCCACAATAATGCAGATTTGATGTAAACTACCGCTGATTTACTCCATGTGATCTGTCACGCGTCTTCTTGTTCATTCCCCAAAGAACCGGCCTTGTTAATATTTTCTGACGTTCAATGTCATTTTGTTAGTTTTATTATAGTAATAAACAATTCCAACAAGAATCCAACAGAATAAACAAAAACATGTTAAATAACAAGATGTTCATTCTTATTGGAAAAACAACACCAATAAAATCTGTAAAAATGTGCATTATGTGTTAGTTGAACTAGGGGGTGGTACTGCATGGCATGAATTGAGAAGTTTAACCAATACTTTCACAGGTAAAACTGAACAATAAGATTATCACACATAGTTTTTTTTTTAAATTAACCTCTTATCTAATCTATATGGTGGATTCTACATTTAAAAATAAAGGGCATGAATTTGAGTGCAAAATCAAAATCCCCGCGTTTTAATATACTCGTGTTAATCTCCATTCATGCCTGACCAGTGTATGTTATTGACCAGTTTCTGCATATCTGAAAACCTGTGTATGGGCGACAAATAATGTTGACCAACCATATTGTCTCGTGCCAGTACTTCATATAACATGAGTATAGATTAAAAGGCGGGGACATTTGAATTCCACTCAAATCCTGCTTTATTATTTAAATGTAGAATCCGCCATCTTATTGGAATAAGATGTCTAATTTTGAATAAAAACTATTGTGAATAATCTTTAGAATGTTCAGTTTATCCACCTGTTAAACTATTGCTTGTTTAAACTTCTCAATTCATTCTATGCAGTGCCACCCCTAGTTCAACTAACATATTTCACATTTTCTACAGATTTTTTATTGGGTGTTGTTTTCCAATCAGAGTATGACCCATATCTTGTTCTTTAACCTGTTTTTGTTTTTCTTGTTGGATTTTGTTTAATTGGCCACGGTCTTTTCTTATTACTATAATAAATCGAACAAATGGCATTTGAAGTCACAAAATATTAAAACAAGGCCGCTCTTTGGGTAATCAAAAATAAGCTTGAACCGATAACACGAGAAATCAGCGGTAGTTAACATCAATCTGCCATTATTTGTGGGCAAAACTTGGAAGGAAGTGTCCTTTGACATGAGTTACATAATCGCTTATTTCTTTAAAACTACTGAACCGAATAGAGTGATGTTTATATTAAAATGTTAAAAAGTACTTTGGTGGTTTAAGATTCTTTTAACTTTCTCAAATGTATACTACTTGTTTGAAGTTCTGGTCGCCTATAGTTAGGGTGTAATTCTTTCTGAGACACCCTGTAAAAACCTAGAAACTAATATTGAAGTAAGACTATATTCTAGAGAAAAGGGTCCACGCGGTTGATACTATTGACCCTGGAGCCATGGGTCCTGAGTATAAAAACTAGCAACATTAAAGCAGGGACTGTTATTCCTAGGAAAGGGGTCCACAGGGTGAAGAACCACTGGATCCCTGAAGCCATGGTCCCGGAGGAACCGCTCGGTTCTGTAGTCCGGTGAGGGCTATTGTTCCTAGGGACAGGGGGTCCTTCGGACCCCTGTTCTAGGAACCACAAATCCCCCTGCTATATCTCCAGGGGACTATATCTCCTTTCACACCGGCCATAATGTCATGTGGGAGGTATCAGACTCGTCTGTAGAGGAGTGTAGCGAGCCTCTACAGCAAACCTTGATATGGTGTGGGTCCGGGCCCCTGGCCCCAATCGCTCGAAAGAAAGAGATGGTTAACTCCGTTTCCTGTGTATACATGTCCGTCCCCTTTACCTTGACCTTTCCCTTCTCGTCGGAGTGCAAGCACTCTTCGGCGGATTGGACAAGGCCGTTGGAGACGAGGCTAGCCTAGGAGAGCCTCTGTGTCAGTTTTCGTTGTTAAGGAGACAAACCACTCGGAAAAAAAAACGGGCCCTGTTGCACAGGTTAGAAGCAGGGAAAAAGGCAGACAAACAACAGACGTCTGGCATTTTATAAGCTCACAACAAAGGCATTGTTACGTAATTCATAATTATGGCATGGATTCACTTCACCTGGGTAGTGGGGACTCATTATTAATCATTTAACCCACTCTAATAGGATACCTTGACTGAGGCGTTGCAAAATAAATACGTTTAAACACTTAAAAGTGACCATGGGTTTTCACTCCCGTTGGGCCCGGGGGGGGGGGGGGGGGGGTTCATGGGAACCACTAAGGAAACCACTTTCCCGAGGAAAGTTTTGTACAAAATTTATACCACAGATGCATGGTCATAAGACAACCCCAAACACAACCATCAAGTAAAAAATGAAATTTGTTATTTAGGGTTGCAAATTAGGGGCAAAAACATTGTTTTCAAAACACACGAAAATGGACAAACGACGGAAAATGCAATGAGCCTTTTGCGCTTCATCAAACTTTTTGAAAACTTATTTTTTGTTATTCTACTCTAGAAGAACCAGACCCCAATCACAGTATATTTAACAAAAAAAACTTGAAGTTTTAGGAATCCTGTATTTTAAACGGGTGTTGCAAATACACAAGTCATTTTCCCATAGACTTTGTACAGTAAACGGTTTAGCACGTCCACACTGAATTGTTTGTTTTCGATCATAATAAAGGGTTTAATTATTTTTTAATGTTACTATTATGTGTTTTACTTATTGTATGTGTGAACATATATCAGCAAAAAATGCCTTTGGTTCTTTAATTTTTTTAATATTTCTCAGTTGACTTCCGTTAGTAGTGCCCAAGGGGGGGGGGTCCATGGGACCATCACCATTAACTCCATAACGGCTTGGCCGATTTAATATTTTGGTATGAGACAGAAAGCGCATTTAAAAGTCAGACAACTTACAAAAAATTTTGGGCTGCGACAAACCCACGCGTAAAGCCAGCCAACAAGCGAAAACAAATTTGGAGGGTCCCTAGGAACCACCCGTCACTTAGTGTTAAAGGATTGGGTCTTGAACCCCAAATTATCCAATTTTAGAGGCACATAGATTTGGCACCTTTGGGTAGAATACACATAACAACTCTTCCATTCCACATATATATAATTTACGGAAACGAGGCCATTTGTGTTCCCTTTGTAACAATTGAAAATAATGCTTTGTCTTTGAATAAATGGTCTAGGTTTCCTTGTGAAATAAAATTCCCATTGCTTTATTTGTTATTGTCTTGTGGCCCTGCATGTGGGTATAAATTCGTGCAAAAATAAAATTCCTCCGGGAAAGTGGTTTCCCGTAGGGGTTCTACGGACCCCCCGTTGTCTACAAACGGGTCGTTGGAAGTTTAAAAGTGACGAGAGATTTTGAGCACCCAAATATTGTGTCATAATAGTAACATTCCATATAGATTAGCACTCAATAGATTTCTTTACCGTGTATTTGGCTACATAAATGTTTAAAAAGAGAGAAGGGAAAGGGTGATTTTGAATTTGTGGTCTTTACAAATAAAACATAGGCCACATTTTGTATTTGCTACTGATACAAAATAGAAATTAACAATTGATGTTGTCCAAGAAGAAACATTTCTCAGCTATCCTTTCAGATTGGAATTTTTTTATGGAAAGCTTTACATAAGGGCCAAAAACAGTACTTTGGATTTTTTAGGGAACCTGATATGTGAATGAAATCTCTCGTTGCACCTTTAATTGCCACGTTGATCTAGTGTTACCAAACATTGCTTAATAATTGTCTACAGTATTATTCTGATATTTTTTTTCAAAGTTGAATATAAAGTCTGCATTACTCTGAATCTTGAGTTGTATTGAAAATTAGCATCAGGAAGCCAGAAGTTTCTAATCTTGTTTTTGTTGTTGTTGTTGTTTTTTTTAGACCTTACGTTCTCGTAACAGATGGAAATTGACTAACTTTACGTATTAATTCCTATAAGTTACGTTTAAAGAACGCAGGAACAGGGCGTAGAAAAACGTACACGCTAGGGTGAAAGTGTCATCAATTTGTGATTAAAGATTGTTTTATTTCTCTAGTAACAAATGAGAGGATTTCTCACATGGGAAGTCTTAGTTTGTAATTATACTCCCGCCTAAAAAATCCAAACAACGATGGTGAAAGGGCCATCCAACTTGCTCAAACTTGGCTTTTTAAAATGAACGCGCCAAGCCAGTGGATTAAATCTCTCAACTTCCCACATCATTGATTCGTTAGTCAATGGCAGACCGGACACAGGTCAATAATCAAACCACATTACGCGAACAACGTACATGGCATTATTATTCTAATTCACCCTCTACCTACATACCGTTTAATACAGTAATTATATAGTTAGGATTTTTTTAAGCGGGGAGTATATATTGTTAAGAAGAGAACGGACATCCCCAATAATGATTAAATTTAGAAATGAGTCAAGTTGTTTAATGCTTTTTTTTTGTATCATTTTAGATTGCAAAATAGGTTGTTTCCCATGATGTCATTAATGAAGATGACTGCAATGCAGATGATGTAATACGTAGAATCCAATAGTGTTATGTTAGTGTTATGCATGATGATGATGATGAGTATGGCGTGTTTAGATAGAAAACCAGTTGTGAAAGATAATATTAGGAGAGATTTGCCAGTAGCTAGAAGTTAGAGCTAGTTTGATTCTCCATTAATAGTAGGTCTGTTGCAGTAAGAGTTTCAAGGATTTGTTATATGTAGAACCCACGGAGCGAAAACCGAAAGGTTATAATTAGTCTGCCGTCTTTGAAGCCAAAAGTGTGGGGAATCAAAATAGGATCCAAATTGTGGTCCTAATAGTGATTTGCGACAGAGAGGAAAATCGTAGCAATTATATCCCGGACTGATTCTACTTGGGAATATTAGTGTCGTCTGGAAGGTGGCCATAGATATATTCTGGATTGAAATGCTTCCCATAGATTATTATTGCAGCTCCGGCATCGGCCCGTCGGAAGCATTCTACTTTGGGACTACCGCTCTGTGGTGGGGCGCTACCTTATTTCCCTCAGAGGGTCGAAATTTTTTATTAATAATTTGGTAATTTTAATCACATAGGTTAAGTTAGTATGAAATGTTGAACATTTTTTCACATATGCGGTTAACAGGACTGGAACTTCCATTGTCTAGAAAAAAAGTAGGGGGTTGGCAGTGGGAAAAGGTATACCCCTGCGCGAAACCCTTGCAATGTTTATTTTCTAAAGCCGTTTTATCATGAAAAATTTTTGGAAACATTTTGAAATTAGTAAAAGGTTCACTTTATAATGAATTATATTATAGGTTATTATCAACGTCTTAAAAAGTAAAATTTGGGTTAATGGGTAAAGTTATGTGAACGAAACATAAGTCAATTGGACCGTGCTAGCGTTCAATTGAATGCGGCAGGGGGGGGTGTGGAGAGGTGGCTCCCTTTCTCGCGAAGGGCGGAAACCCTTGCAATGTTCAATTCCCCAAACAGGACATTTCTCGTGAAAATTGACGGAGACAATTGGAAATTAGCAAAGGTTCACTTTATAATGAAAATAGTGATTTAGGAACAACGGTATTTTAAAAAAATTAAAAATTAAGTAATTGGTGTAAGGTTTTATGAAAAACCATAAGTCAGTTGATTCTTGGAGAGTTTATATATGAAGCGCTAGGGATGGATGGGGGAGGGGTTGCCCTTTCTGCGCAAATCGTGGAATCTTGAAATGTTCATTTTCCAATTCACATTTCCTCGTGGAGGATTGATGAAACACAAATTTTTTTAAATTAGCAAAAGGTTAACATATAGTTTTATATAAATAAAAAAATCAAAGGCCTTCTTAAAAGTAAAAAAATAGTTAATGGAGTAAGGTTTTATTTTAACCATAAGCAATAGAGCACGGAGAGTTATACTAAAAGCGGCACAGGGGTGGGTGGGGTGGCTGGAGCCCCTAACAATGTTTGCTTTCCAAAACACATTTTCCTCATACAAAATGATAGAAAACCACATTGTGAACTTTGTAAGTGCTTCATTTTGTCATGTTTATAGCAAAATAAATAATCGGCTTATACAAATAGTTTAGAGTTGTGTTACGTGTCGTTGACCTCAAGTAGTGCATATCCAATATATAGTCCTTCACATTAATGATCCCAATATTATTTATTTTATGTATTGGTTTGTTTCGTGGATTTCAGTAATAGTATAGATCTCCCAGAACGTAGTATCTGTTAGACAACAAGTATTGCTGTTCACATTATTGGGACCTTAAGATTTCGTTCAAGTAGCCATGCATTATTTCCCTTGACTGTTACATTTTGTGAACTTGCAGTCAATTTTTTTGTATTTCCCCTTTGCTTTGAATACTACATTGTGTACGTTTGGTTTGTATTGCTTATCCATTTATACTACCTATTTTATGGTTACTTAAACTTGAGCAAGCTATAGTTTTTCATTTATAAAGTTGGTTCGTTAATGCTACCACATTGTTGCATGTGTAAGCATGCCAACCTTACTTTGTTCCACATATTTCTAGTCCATTTTTCTCCATCTCCGTGTGCAGTAAGTACCATTATTTTTACGTTGGTGAACGCACCTTTTTACGCACGCGTCAAGATTGCCGTCGTTGTGCGCGCGTATATACACGTCGGCGCTTTTTGCCAGTGCTCTCAGTTGCTTAGTGTGACCACATTCTTGAAAATTTCGCGTGGGACGTCACTGCATGGAGGTTAGAAACGGGGGAAGTTATAAATTTCCCTGTCTATCTCCCATTTCCTCCTCACATTCACGTTCCACCTTACCCTATTACTTTCTGAGCATATCTGTTCCTGGTTTCACTTTTACCTAAAATCGTTTTTTTTTTTTACCCAACGATGTTTCGTTCTATTTTATCTCCTCCTTTATCTCAATTGTGATGTGTTT
This sequence comes from Ophioderma brevispina, assembly GCA_023653785.1. Taxonomy (NCBI): domain Eukaryota; kingdom Metazoa; phylum Echinodermata; class Ophiuroidea; order Amphilepidida; family Ophiodermatidae; genus Ophioderma; species Ophioderma brevispina. The sequence goes on from JAMKCH010076373.1 coordinate 7,864, forward strand.
TCTTCCGTAAAAACACAGACTGGTGGTATTAAGCTTTTTCATTGTTTTTGGTAAGATTAAGATTGTTTTCCTGTTAAGTCGAATTACCGTGTTTGGTATAGTAACCAATTTTTTTGTACATCTGCTTTGATACTTAAGTTTGTGATAAATAATCCTTAGCATTTGTATCTCTTAGCTCCTTGTTGTTTTTACTCTGTCCTGTCTTTGTGCTTTCGTCGGTGCTCTGACTTGTGTCAAACATAGATTGTCGTTAATTTGTATTTTTAGCCCTTGATCGTTTTTACTCTGTCCTTGGTCTTTTATTGCTTTAGTCTTGTCTGGACTGTGTCAAACAGCTTGTATACAGGTGATGTTTCACTTGTATAACCGGTTTCTCTTTGCGCGCTTCTAACTTCCTTCCTTTTTCAAACCTACCATCCAACCCATCTCTCAAAAGTTCCACCCATCCTGCTCTCTTCTCTCTCACTCTCTCTCTCTCTTCTCGGCCAACTCTCCCCTACTCTCTTTCTCATCCTTTGTCTCTCTGTCGCTTTCATTAATTTCTGTCTCTCTCTCTCTCTTCCTGTCTCTCCTCTCTTTCTCTTCTCTCTCGCTTTCTGTATGATAAACCCTCTCCCTCATTCAACCACCTCTCCATCTTCTCTTGTCTTTCGAATGACGATCTCTACAGTCTGCTTTTGCCTAGTATCTTTTGTTTTTGCTGTACGTCTATAATTCACCGTTATGGGTATGAAATCCGGCAAGACCCAATTTCAGCTCAAAGACTTCTACAATAAGGACGGAGGGGGGCAGGGGAAGGCAGCGTGAGCGAGAGAGAGCAGAGAGCGAAAGAAAGGCTACATATGCACATTGCCTGCCCTTGCCACGGGACCCCGTCCCGCCCGCCCGCCCGCCCCGCCGCCCTGCCCCGCCCCCGCTAGGGCACGCCAGGCACGCAGCACGCAGGCAAGCAGGCACGCGAGGCACGCCCGCCCGCCGCACGCACGCACGCAGCGCACGCCGGCACGCCAGCCGCACGCCCGCACGCGGCCCGCCAGCACGCCCGGCACGGCCGCCCGCACGCCCGCCACGCAGCCCGCACGCACGCCCGCAGGCACGCCGCACGCCCGCAACGCCCGCCCGCACGCCCCGCACGGGCAGCCCCTGCCCGCAGAACGCCGCAGCAAGCCCGCACGCAAGCCCGCGCCCCGCTACCACGCACGCACGGCACCGCACGCACGCACAGCAACCACCCCCCACCGAAATTCACTCACGCACGCACGACGCACGCACGCTGCGAAGGCAGCGCAACGCCTCCAACGGGGTGTGTGGGCCGCCCCCACGCACCCCACATGCACACCCACCCACGCACGCACGCACGCAAGCACGCACGCGCGACCATGCCTTTTAGTCCAGAGGTGTTGTGAATTAATCCCAGAAGGCAGTCACTGTTCCCAGACGTACTGCACTAAACACAGGGGCACGCACGCCCGCACGCCGCAAGCCGCACGCCACGCACGCGCCGCACGCACGCCCGCACGCACGCCAGCATGACGCCCTGCCGGCATCGCCCGCCCGCACGCCCGACCGCACGACCGCCCGCCCGCACGAAGCACGCACGCCCACGCCGCACTCACGCCCGGCCGCAAGCCCGCACGCACGCACGCCACCCACAGACCCACGCACCACGTCACGCGCGCAGGGCACGCACGAACGAAAGCCCGAAGAACGACCGAAACTCCCGCACTGCCCGCACGCCCGCCAGAACGCCGCACGAACGCACGCAATGAACGCCGCCCGCACTCCCGCACGCACATAAAGGAACCCACCCACACTAAACAATCACGACCAATAACTTCAGAAAAGACATGCTCAATCCAATTCACTTCCATCAAGCCCATAAATCCCTACATCACGCACCTACTCAAGCAATCACTCAATCCCGCACTCACTACTCACTCCCTCACTCATCTCCCTCAATCAACATCCCTCCCTCAAATCATCACCCACCCACCACCCAAGAACTACTCAATCTATCATTGCCAATCACTCACATCACTCCCCTCACTGCAATCCTCAATCACTTCCCTCACATCACACTCCCTAACTCCCTCCCTCACTCCCTCCCTCCCTCACTCACTCCGTCCCTCCCTCCCTCACTCACTCACTACCTCACTCACTCCCTCCCTCACTATCAATCACCCACCCACCTACCCACTCACTCACTCACTATATCATGCATCACTCACTCATCATCTCACTACTCTCGCCCATCTCTCTCTGTCTTTCTTCAGCGTTACTCTGTTTGCTTTTCTTTTAGTCATAGGGGTTTTGAATCAATACAATAATGCATTGCAATGTGCCAATTACGTACTGTACTAAACCCACATGTCAAATTAGGGATAAAAGTGTTCCAAATGTTAAAGAACCACAGAACATAGCATACTCATGCTCTGAAAAAGTACTACGCTTTGTGGGCTAAACTGCGATAAAAGTTTGGCGGTGTTATTGTGGCGAGAATAGGTTGTTTAGATAACATAACTATAGCAGAACTGCAATGTTGGTAAACAGGTTAGGGCATCGGTATATTGAAATAGGTCGGATTGAATGTTACACACTGGGTAATTGGATCTGTTAGAGTTTTAATTATATCGGACATAACAATTCGCAGGAATGGATTCGCAGGCAACAAAAGAAGGGAAGTAGGATGTTAACTGCGTCTTTGAGGTTGAAATTTCCTACAATGGTGCATGTGGGGTATGGACTCAATGCCACTCGATGCTTTAGCTGTTCTTGGTTCTTGGGGCTTCCTTCTGTTTCTATAGCCCTGAACATTTCCTCCCTCAACCAAATACCATCTCTCCTCTCACCTCAATATTTTCCCCTCTAACAATCATTTTCTTTCTCATTCCGTCTCTCTCATTCCGTCTCTCCATCGACCATGTTTTCTACTCTCATATCTCTCTCTCTCTCTCTTGTTTGCTTCTTCTGTCTCTCTATCTGTATGACAATCTCTCCACTCCTTACAAATTACACCCCCTGCTTTCTTTTATTTCCTTCTCTGCTTTAAGGTGGGACTATGAATACGGCGGACAATAAAAAACTTTTTTACACCGGTTGTTTCGTACCGGTTTGTTTCGTACATTAAAGCAGTTATATAGGCCGCCCGTCGGAGAAACACACACTTGTGATGTGCTGCCTCAATATTGTCAACTAATCATAGTTTATAATTTATTTTATACATACAATTTATAAAAGGGGATTCATCTTTGCACCAGGATTATTTTTATGTACCTTCATATATGAAGCATCTTCTATCTATCTCCCGTGAGTCATTTGGATGATATTGCGACTACTGAATCTCACCTCCATGCATGCAGCTTTGTGTATAACACAACACAGTGCAAAGACCTTGGATTACGACAACAAGTACAGCAGTGATGAACAATGGCAGTGGCTAACTTGACTGTGCCCAACCTCTTCAATTCAACATTATCTGGAATTTTCATGGATTTCCAAAACAGGATGTATATGCTAATGATGGTTTGACGTCAAGAGAATAATAAGCAGTCATTCACACTGGAAAGTAAAGACCTGTGAGGACTTCAATAAATTTGCCAATACATGACTCAGAAATATGGCCAGCCTATCTGTACGATAAATAAAGGATGGCTTTACAGATGCCTTTCATCATCTGGCACACTGTACTGTGACACTATACCCAACAACCCTGGAGTAACATTTCAAGGTTGTGGAGGCTACTAAGCAATGGTTTTAAGGGAATGTTATCCATATACACGTCGGTTATTACCAGAAACAGCCATCTTGAACAATATTACAGGACCTCTCTCACCACTCCATAGCCAGACCAGTGCCACACATCAATGACCCCATACAGTGATTCTATGAGCAGTCAACCATTATACCAGCATCAAACACCAATGTCTTAAGCATGGATCACACAGCCCGCGAGTGATTCGCCCCATT
>JAMKCH010076381.1:0-17142 GCA_023653785.1 Ophioderma brevispina
GTGTATTTTTTTTGCATTATCATCGCCGTTTTCGACAGCCAGAATCTGCCAGAAAGTAGCAGATTGATTTAGGTCAACCACTAAAACAGCGAAATAGTAATTTAGGAACAACATACACACTCTTGTGTACGTAAAATAATAAAATGATTGTTTCAGTTTCGATTTATTTTCACCGTTTGGCCATCAGTTTGGAACAATTTTAATTCAAGTTTGGACCTCTTTGATATTAATTTAATCGGTATAGAAAATCGGTAAAAAATGAGAATTTTGCAGATACCGATCAGATACCAATTTAATCGGCCCGATTTCAAGAATACCGATCATATCGGTTATTCTCTACCAATTCTCCATCACAGAATGCGGATCACATTCTCAATGAGTGCCCTACCTTTCGTCCCCCGGTGGAAATAGACTTTTCAAACCCCAACCAATCAACAGTGAGCTGGCTCCACCTTTTACAACATATTTAGCTGCTGCCCATACGCAAGAAGAAATTGTTATGACATTTTTTCCTATGAGTTCATATTTTGATGGTCATTTTTGGATGCCACTTTTGTTCTTTTAAATTAGGGGAAAATCAAATGTAAAATTACTAAAGACTAGAAACCAAATTCCACTGAATATTTTTTCAAATTTGACACATTTTTTTTTAATGTTATGAACCATTTTCTATGATTTTACCCATTTTGGCGGCCATTTTGGATGCCATTTTGGATTTTTTTTTTAAATTGGGAGAAAAATCCAATAACAGGAAATTACTAATATTTAATTAGAAAACCAAATTCCAATGAATATTGTTCCAATTTGACAAATTTTGTGGATGTTACACCATTTTTGATGATTTACCCATTTTGGCAGCCACATTGGATGCCATCTTGAATTTTGCCATTTTGAAGTGGTCCAAAATTATTTTGTTAACATCCAACTATGTGTAATAGGACCAAGGGGGTTACAAAACCCCTCCATTAGACAGATTTGATCTGCCATTTTGTTTTGTCTGTAAGACAGTGGCCTATGCCGAGGACATTCATATGTGATATGGACATTCACTCAAAAAATCAAAATGTTACCTAAAGCAACTGAAATTTTGGAAATACCGTATTGTTCCTAATAAACGCCCCGGTTGCGGTGCATTTTTCAAAAGGAGGGAGGGCGATTAATACAGTAAAAAATGGAAAGTCCCAATCCCATCCCCAAAATCACCTTACACACGCGTATTTTCGCCTGATTACCAATAAGACAAGCAAACAAGCAGGGGACGCTGTTTTTCTCACCAACTCCCGAGGGTCCAAGTTCCCATACTAAATTAAACCTATTACAACTGTGCACAACAGCGAATTATGATAAGGATTACGACAGTCCTGGCATTAAATCATGTGATTTAGGTAAGCTTACTCATTTTCTTGAATCTTTTAATCCAAAACTTGTAGGGGGGCGTTTATTAGAGCAGGGCTTTATTATGAACAACACGGTACATACATGTAACCTTTTCATTAGCCTAGAAGCCAAAGAAAAAATAGGGACAGTAGTCCCAAATCGGTTGGCTTGATTGGTCACGACTTATAAAGATAGACAAGCGGATTCTCCACTAACGGCAATAACCAAATTTGAAGTGCCCCAAAGTATTATAATGAGAATACGACTTATTCATAGTTTTGGGCACCACCATATTTTGGTTTAACTATTCGTCGTATTGAAAGTCCTTATGGCATATTCATGAGACAACACAGTATTTTACGTTCGGCACACTTAGCAAGTGAAAAACAACAATAACACCTGATGCCACATGCTATCCCTCGGACTCAAATATCTCCTTTCCTACGCAAATTTAGCAGGGGTCATCGGGAGACTTTTTGTCCATTAGAATCCGGTTCTTTTTAGAGGCATGGTTTCTTCAATCGACTTGGTTTCGCATAATTATTGCAGAAAACTCAGCCGATCAACGGAAGAAAACTGGGGAATTTGTCAACACTGATAACATAACGTGTGACGCACAGATTTGTAGGTGCGTTTTCTTGTTGCAGTAACAGCGACGACGCAACGGCTTGGTTTTTCACAATAGAAGGAGGCGCGCGAGGTCGGTGAGGAAATAGGTTGCCGTTGCTGGCCTAGATTTCAATAAACTAGCGTTTCCCCTTTGGAAATTGAAAAAAAAATTGCATTTTTTTAGCTCATAAATCAAAGATAAGTATGTACAATTCCATGTAACTATAGGCGTACCAAAAACACCAAATGGGCCATTCTTCGGGAAGTCACACACGTGAGTGACACGAGTACATGACCGAACTTTAATTGCTCCTATGACAATTAAACAACCAATCTAGCAAAACAAAAGTGAAAACATTACTTTAGTTAAGTTTTGGTTAAGTTTGGATGATATTTTTCAATGTTTCAGATCAGCAAATCACTGTTTATCACTTTAAGTTAAAGAGACACTGGCAAATAATGGATAAAAAATAGTGCGCCCTCACGGTTTTTTCAAAATCGCGCAATGATTGGCTTGTTTGCATGGTTGTGTTAAAGCTTAGTGTAATTACAAAAGCCCTCACCCGAAATGATTAAGACCAAAATCAGCTTCCTTATGGGTAAACAGAACGATTTTGTAATTTAACGTCGCCGGCGACGTTAAATTCAGCAGACGCGAAAAGTCATTTCACACAAGAACCACTCACACCGTTTGCATGTTTCCCACGCTATGCACACCTGTTTGATCAGTCTATAACCTTTGTGGTTTTAATATCAGTGAGTACGAGTCAAAAATATTCATGTAATATACAAATTTGTTGATTAAAGTTATGGAAAACTTAAAAGTTGGCCTACAAATTAACCTGGATGTCCCATCTTGTTTGGGGTATGTTATTTTTTTAGGTGTAAAATAATATCTCTGGTTCTTCCAATGGCCTAGACTATCATTTGAGAGCAAATTGAAGAAATTTTCTTATTTTGTGAAAATGTGCCAGTGCCGCTTTAAGAATTTTAAGAAAGAAAGGAAAAGCTGCCGCAAAGCAGGTGAAAAAAGTTGTCTACAAATGCAATAATCATGTATAATAAATGCAAAAAAAAATATTATAGCGTACGTAACACTGACCCAGACTTAATTACAGTCTTAATACTAAATTTGGGAGTCTTGTTACGAACTTGAAACTCTCGTATACTGTCTCAATATTGGGAGCCTACAATCTGTATACTGGCATAACTCTGAGCATAATCGTGGGTTAATACTTTCAGATTGTTGGAGGGCACGAGTTCTATCATGCAGACTGGCAGTACACGGGAATCTCCCTTATTTCATGACTTGGTCCAGCTGCTTGCATGCACGGCTGCTGCCAGCATCATACCGCCCATCACTACGATAGCATAATTGATAGGCAGTCGCACAACAATGCATTGAATGTGTCAGTGCCGCTGTACAGTTGAACTTCCATTATTAGACTAATTTCAACGATTGAACACTGATGAAAAAACGTTTGACAGGTAAAACTCCTGGGACCATTGTCGGGTTTCTGATGCACTTTCCGTTTAATCTAAGCTAATTTTTGATCCATAATTTGGCATAAATTTTAACGACAGGAACGAACTTCCAGGCTTACTGTCTGCTGTGGACGAAAGTACATGAGGGTGACATCCCTGTACATTGTTATAAGAAGTTTTATGTAAAAGTGGTGTAGTAAATGTACCAGTACTGCCGACTATATAAAACTGTAAATTTTACACGGGGAGCAGATTCCTGTTTCTAGAAATTGTGCCCTTTCGGCGTGCACGATATGTAATTAGACGTAACGAATTTACTAGAATAATGAGCTCCTGAAAAAAGGACTTATTTTCTAGAATATGAACAGTCATGCAATATTAAAGACAGCTAGTCTAACCTCTCAGCTGCTGCTCGCTAGGGGTAGGCCCTAGGCTAAGCCTTGCCCTTGGTTGGAGTAACATTCAATGGGACCTACTAGGAATTGTTCAGTGTTTTATTTGAGTAATAAATTTCATTGGCCTTGCGTACGTTCGTGTTGCTTGTTGTGTGAACGTGATGATGAATTCGGCATTCTGCCACCCGTCCTTCCAACCGTGGCATGCAGTTTATTCCGTGAGGCTGACGAATTCATTGCTGGTGCCATGGTGACACAAAAATTCAAAGAAAAAGGAAAGCATGTTGAAACCATCGGTCAAATCTTAAGCGAGTTCGATAATTCTGCCATTTCTGGCACTATTGTTGTCATATACCCTTTTACTAAGCCGTTATTTAAAATTATACACAATGGGTGGAAAAGAATTTTGATAGTTTTTAAACCAACCACTATCCTAATGAATTCGGCCTGACAACGAAAATGACGTTTAACACAATAACACTCACGCCGTATGCATTTTCCCACGCTATGCACACTGTTTGATCATCTATATATAACTTTGGTGGTTTTAATATCAGTGAGTACGAGTCAAAATATTCGTAATATACAAATTGTGGAAGTAAAGTTATGGAAAACTTAAAAGTTGGCCTACAATTACCTGAGTCCCTATCTGTGTTTGGGGTATTTTATTTTTATATTGTGTAAAATATATCTCTGTTCTTCCAATGGCCTAGACTTCATTTGAAGAAGGCAAAGTGAAGAAATTTCTTTCTTATTTTGTTGAAAATTTGTCAGTGCCGCTTTAAGAAATTTAGAAAGAAAGGAAAATTCAACATTTCTTATACAAATCAATTCAAAAAAGAAAAAAATCATGTAATAATAAATGCAAAAAAAATATTAATAGCGTACTACACTGACATACAGACTTAAATTACAGTCTTAAATAAATAAATTGGGATCTGTTACGACTTCAACTCTCGGGAGCTGCTCAATTATTGGTAGGCCGTTGCACAATCTTATACTGTCATAAACTCTGAGCATAATCGTGGGTTAATACTTTCAGATTGTTGGAGGGCACGAGTTCTATCTGCAGCTGCAGTACACACGGGAATCTCCCTTATTTCATGACTTGTCAGCTGCTGCATGCACAGCGCTGCCTGCCCGCATGCATAGATGGCCGGTACCGCCCATCACTACGATAGCATAATTGATAGGCAGTCGCACAACAATGCATTGAATGTGTCATTGTGTCAGTGAATTCCACTTATTTAGCTCATTTCACCGATTGACACGAATGTAAAACACGTTACAGGTAAAACTCCTGATCATGTCGGTTGCTGAATGCACTTTCCGTTTAATCGAAGCTAATTTTGAGCCTAATTGCATTAAATTTTACGACAGGAAAGAACTTACAAGGCTTACTGTCTGCTGTGGACGAAATTACATTAGGTTGACATCCCTGTAACTTGTTTAATAAGTTTTATGTAAAATTGGTGTAGTATGTCAGTGTACTGCCGAATATATAAAACGTAATTTCCGGGGAGCAGATTCCTGTTTCAAAGAAAGTATTTTTCGCACCCTCCTATTATCCACGGTGTATTCACTGATTGTGTGTATTAGTACCGCATCATGACAATATATATCGGATCGCTAACATTTAAGGTGCGTGTAAGCCTCTCTGTGTACACATCTGACACACATTAATTATGTGTCTGAGTACATTATTTGATAGCATTCTGCTCTGGATTTCTTTCGTGTACAATAATCCATCTAGGGTCATACCACCCTCGCAAGATCAATCGGGCTTGGCTTAGCGAGGGGTAGGTCACCTAGACTAGCAAGCCTTTCCGCCCGCAGGTCGCCATTGATGTCAACATTGTCAAATACCCAAAAAAGTGGGATTCATGAATGGCTCTCTGTCTCGACTGGTATGATACTTGTACAGTATTATTAAGGTTCGGGGGCCTTTGCCCCCGTGACTTGGACGTGTTTATGTCCTTGTGTGTTGTCAACAATTCTGGGTGAATGCAAAATTACGCAGTTACTCGCTCCTATAGACTCTGTATTCACTATAGATGGAACATGACATTTGATTAAGTACATTGAAACAACACCTTCCCTGCAGGCTATGGCATCCAGTGTACCTCCCCGCGGTGAGGCTGCGTCGGACTAATGTCCAAATTCCCGCTTAGTGTCCTCCGTGTAAGTAGTGACTAAACTAACAAAAATATTCAAACGTGTAAAAAGGAACAGCATGTTTTGTAAGTCAATGCTGGCACAACATGGGGGCCTTTTCTTTCACACAAATTTGTAGCATGATAAGTGGCTTTCAAAGAATGGTCAAGGTCAAAAAAAAAAAAAGAATATAAAAAAAAAACCATACTTGACACGCGCCTACTCTGGGTAATATGCGGAGAAGTTAAGTTTAGTTTCTGATAAAGTAACTTTTAAGGTTTGCGTTGATGTTAGTTTTGAAGGGGTATTTATGTATCTGTGCCTTTTAGGTTCTGGATATTCTTGTCAGAAAAGTAACCTAGGTCCAATGGGGGCGTTGTCACATCTGATGAAGGAGGAACAGGTTTGTGCTATGCTTCCATAAATTCTGGTGTATAGTGCAGGGACACTTTTGATATGAAATAGTGTATTACGGGTCTGGGGACATTTTACTTGCTAAGATACTCTCTATGATGAACTTCTGGGTTATTTTACGGACATTTACAGATTTATTTGACTACTTTGCATTATTTCGTTTTTTATTTGTTATAAATAATAATATCATAATACCAGTTATTAGGTAACGCCATTCTCCGAAGCCATCATGGCGTTATTTACTTTTTGTCTGACAGCATTTTCTCTACAGTTTTTAATGGGCGATCTCCCACTAGATTATTTAAGATGGATGTGTACCCCATGCACATCACCGCAGAGATACACTTCAGTTTGTGATTTTTTTTAAAACACACTGATTTTACATCCAACCTTCCTACTCTGAAGAATGACTATTCCATTATCAAATCACTTCCTTTTAAAGGAGTTATTTATTTTATGTTTACTGTATAACTGCAATAATTTCCAACTTGCTCTCACTTGCAGCAGCAGATAAGAAGATTAATTAGATGGATTCAGGTACAGATTCGTTTGATAGTGAACTAGTTAGCAGGGCTATTCCTGAATGGAATCGTGACAACATAACCTTCTGCTGCAATTATCTCGGCCGACAAGCCCCGGGCATGCCAATTATGCTTCACTAGTCACTAAATCTCCACTGTAGCTTTAACACAGGTATACACTTATGAAATACGCACAACACAACCCTGTCACTTTACATTTGCAATAAAGGATGAATGCCTTATGCTTCTCAAAGGATTTGAGCAAACTTTTCTGTCTATATGACTTTGCTTGGACCATTTTAGAAACAACAAGTATTGATGAGTCCTAAATGGTACGCTGTTTCTGACAGGGGGAGGATGGGATCAAAGTCTGGTATTCTGAAAGGGAGTCTAACTTGGTTTTTAAAACCACGATTAGCCCCTACATTATTGAACCTTTTTTCTTTCAAAATAACGTGAAAGTTAAATGTCACCGGTGAGAACATACCTCATGGATGGTCCATTTCAGCCCATCCATGAAGAAATGTTCTTACCCATTACATCGCATGTTTCAGAGTATGTTCGAATGAACAGGGTCCACGATGTAGAACTACCCCTGGTTTAAACCCAGGTCAAAGTTAGACTCCTTTCAGAATACCAGCCAAAGTGATCAATTAGGTCAGATTCTTGGACATTTTGTACACCATGATATTACTTTATCAAGCTTCCAATTTCATTAGATGGGGAAGGAGGAGGGGTTCAGCCCGAGCCTTTTTAATTATACTAATTACAATTTTAGTCCTTGGATGCAGTTTAGGCGGCATCTTTGATTGGGTCTTTAGCATTATTAAAATTTCCACATGAATTAAAAGAAAAAGTTTATTAAAATACTGACCCCAGACTTCCTCCACGTCCCATCGAAACTCTAGTAGATTCAACTCAACATGTCACCTCTAGTACTTTTCAGAAGGTTGGGATTGATGAGGGGATGTGCAGTGGGGTGGAAATTAAACTTCACCCTTAATCTATCTAAACATGTAGTCCGAGAGCAGAGAAAAATCAATTCTATGTTTAACGAGCATTCAACAATGTTCAAATTCAAGGTAAGCGCATATTTAACAGCTTCATTCAACTCCAAAAATTACTATTTTGTCATTGTATTTTCCCTTCAGTGAGCGCATGTATTTTGGATCCAAAGGAACACACAAGTCTTGCACTCTCGTTGGTAAATGAAGTCAACATGAGCCAGATTAAGTCTAGTTTTTTGCCTGAAACAGTGAATTCGGGGCCACTATTGTATTTTTTCTTCTGCCTCCTCTCCCAACTATCCGACGCTGTCCAAAACTTTTCCCTCTGGTTACACGATGGGTTTGAATCTTCAAGTTCGTTTATCATTCTTCAGACTTGGTTTCGTTTTAACCTAAACTCATGTTCTAGTTCTACAATTATAAGGAAAAGGAAGTGATTTCTATTAAGACGTCACTTTCAGTAGAGTAGGCAACCTTTCCGAATAATCAACCGTTTACTTGTTAGTGTAAACATTATCACACTTAACCATAATATGTTGGTCTTATTGAGCTTAGCAATCTACCAACAAAAAGACTACATTGAATCTTTTGAGATATAGGCCCATATCCACATGCAAGCAGAATGCCTATCTGAGCTGACTGTGAAAAAACAAGCTCTTAGAACGCCTGGCCCATGAATGGAGGAAGAGATGCCAAGTCATTTTGATGAAAAGCCTACATGACAAGGACGGGACAAAAATAGTCACCAGAATGTGAAGACTGCCTGTATGATGAATTGGAACTGCTCTGAAAACTAGGGTGGCCTTTCTTTTACTCAAGTCTAAGCCCATGTTTGAATATATCTCCTCTGCTCTTTTTGGGTGTAATTTACCCAGATCGTGAATATGAAACTAATGACGCAGAGTTTCCTCACCCCACACATCACCTTCTTCCAATTACATCAAGAATGGTATTCCTTAATAACTCAACACTTTATTTTACTTAAAAGTTTGATCATGCTGATAATTTTCACTTTTTTTTTTAAGATTTCACTTTTACGGGTTAATGGGTTAATTAAGATTGGGGATCTCAGATTTTACCGGAAGTGGGTCATCATTTTGGGTGTCAGAAAGAAACATTATCACTATGTTCTCAATTCACCCTCTGACATCTTAGGCCTAAAGATCTTTGGTTTGGAAGTATGAGGAAAATGTGCCCCCATTTTTGGTCGACCATATTACTTCTACACACTACTCCATGGGGCTTACAAAATACAATGTTTATCGCTCTCACATCAACAATGGATTGTAATATTGGCGCAAGACGGATTATGGTAAGCCATTCTATCAAGATGAAACTTCATATACTTAATACCTACAGTGATTCACCCGGGTTCCAAATATTTTAATGCAGAAAACAAATAAGCTTTTATCTGCTTTTTATCATTTTAGGCCTGCTTTTGGTCATATAAACTTGATACCTAAACTTGTTACAAACATGCAATATCTGATTTTTGATATTTTGTTTTATTTCTGTCTGATCAATCAGTTCTGATAGTGCCTTTAAATCTTGTCATTTCCCCTTTTAACATTTGTTTTCAGAACTATTTCACATAGACAACAGGCAAGAGCTGGAGCCACTGCTGGGGCCCTTTTATCATCTGAGATATCACGCAAGTATTTTCTTGTGGCTAATTGGATCACACCGATTGGATACATTAAAGGGACACTGGCACATTTGTAAGTAGTGCTTCCCTCAATTTTGCAAAATTGATATTTTGAATGGTTGTAAAGCTTATTTTAGCCCTCACCAGAGAATGTAGCCCAATCAATGCCCTTATGGGTGACCAAATTTATTTTATAATAAATCCACTCAGGAGTAGTTCATTCTGTAGACAAGTTTGATCATGTTTTAAACATAAAAACACGCCACCGGGAGTTGATTCCCTTGGCATCCACCCTATTTGACCGGTCCTAAGACCGTTGTGGTCTTTAATACCAATGAGTATGCTCTGAGCTAGTCAGTGAAATTCACATTATAAACACAATGAATTCAGCAACCTTAATGAAATAAAGCTGTAAAGGTTTCTGATGCAGCATGACGGAGGTTCATTAAAGTGTGTATTCTTTTACAAACCTTGTCCGGTTACGGAAAACAGGTCCGGTAGTCATGAAAAACATAGCTCAATATGCAGGTGTTCTGAAAATCAGAATCATGTTCCAAAAAGTTCTCGTCAAGAAACCACTGAAAAAAATGACAGAAACAATCCAATCTTTGACACTGATCTTATTGGTAAAACCAAGTGCTACCACTCCTGATGTGTATTTAAACTCAGGGATGTCATGGGCCCCCAAAAAAAAATAATCATTAATTTCCTGAAAATAGAATCCAGCCCTTTCCCCAGCGGCCAAACGTTTGCATGTGGCACTAAACTTTTATGATGGAATCATCCAAACAAGAAAAGTTCAGAAGTTAAAGGTCATTGCCCTACCAAGAAAAAAAAAACAAAATTGTACAGTTGTCTTTTTATGCTGAAATCTAAGTCCAAAAATGTTAAAACAAAAATAATTTTTTAACACTCCAGATTTAAGTTTATTTATGCCCAATTCCGGAATTCCTGAAATGTCCGGAAACGCTTGTAAAAACCACATTATTGTTCAAGTGGTATGGTATACCAGTAACTGCAACAGCTACCACTCCTGGATGCCATGATGCCATCAGGTATAAATTTACCTTTAACCCTTTCTACCAGGGTATAGAGAAGCTGTATAGGTTATAATGCACATCGTGGTTTTTTGAGATGGCTTCCTAAAATGAACCAGGTCATTTGGAACCATCTCAAAAACCACTGAACCTAAGACTGGCTTTTTGGACTCATTTGAATGCATTTTCATGCTCATTCCAATATGATCACGAAAAAGCAAATAATTGAAATATTTTTATGAAAAATATTGAATTCCTAGTGACTAGTCCATCTGCAGGGCCTAGCCCTAGAGGGTTAAAATAACTTTTGTCTTCTGGATAGAAGGAAGCTGTTCTACATGCAAATGGGATCGGAGTCTTGGTTTTTGCAAAGCCCAGTAATGGTGGTATCGCATCACATACGGTTAATGTTGATGGCAACTTGTAAGGCCCACGGAATTACAAAGAGGGCAACATACAACTACTGTAGTCTAACTGTAATGTTAGCATGCAAGTCCTGGTCGACCTGTTGAATTGGCACTTTTATTTATTGGCTGCGCAGGATGGAGGAATGTGGGTGGAATCGAATTTTTTTTTTGATGGGGGGGTGAACAATTTCAATCAAGGAAGAGGGGTATCTAAACTTTAAAATTAAGAAATTCATAAATAAAGGTATTTCACATTTCTTAAACGGACGCATTGAACAAGCAATTGGCGGGAAGGGGGTAAATGCAATTTATTTTGAGAAAGAAATCCCCCGTGTAAATAATGACCACCTCCCTAATGGGTGGCTAATGATTTGCTGCAATCTTGAATCCCATACAACTAGCTCCATCTACCCAAGCCAAAGACTATCAGAATCATCGATACAAACATGCACAAACATTGTTGAGCTTTTATTGTCACTGACTGTAGTCACAGACCAAAAAAAAACCCAAATCTACATCATATATTTACCATAACCCCTCCTATCATTACCATAACACCTCCAAGCAGTATAAATCAGCAACAACAACAAACGAGAGCATCAAGGATGCTGTGGCTTACTCCATGGTGTGGTGTTGAGTTTGTGGCAATGAAGTGAAACCACTTATAGGTACAAGGAACAACCACTTTAGGTACAAGCCACACATATGGGCAATGCTAAAGATTGACTAATGTCCCATATCCTAACTTCCTTACTGGGCTATTCCATGTCAAACACTGGCGAGAGTGTGTCAGGGCCGCAGCATCATTGTGGCGGATGTATCTTTGTTTGTTTGTGGTGTATGATAGATATGGTGATGAGAAAGTGAAAATCCTGAAATTAATGAGCTTCATAACCGCCAGAGATTTCGTTGCGGACGGCCAGGAGCAGTTCGAAATTGAGGGGTCAGCACAACCAAAGCAGGTGCTGTGTTATTCAGGGACAATTTGGAGAGGGCCATAAACTTGTAATGGAACCCGTTCCAACTCTGAAAATCACTATCTGGGGAATAGTTTTTGGTGTAGAATTTCAAATCTTGCAGCAAGAAATGTGATAGCTCCTTGGTACTTTCAAAGTTATTTTGGTGTGAAATGCAATATCTTTCATGTGGGAACGCGGGTGGGGGGGGTCAAACTCTGTAACAAACATATTTTTACTGTGCCGTTTTTTCTTGTTAACCAGAGTCACACTAGGCAGGACTTTCCTACCAGTACAGATTCATAAGTACAGTAGGTTTAGTAATAAAAGCAGGTACGCCTATTGAAAATCCTAATTTTGTTTCATTTACGACATGTATTGGCAACCCCTGAAATCAATGTTTGACATATGACATCACCCCTTTACTTTCAATATGTTGAAGTATACATATCAAAGACTATTCTTGGAAGAATCAGCTTGGTGTCTCAATGTCTTTATTGTTTTCAGCACAAGATACTTTTGCTGATATCCCCATGACTATGGTGATATACGCTGTGCACGTACAATGACCCGTCTGGGTCACGTATAACCCCTTTTTTTTGTGTGGTAACTTTTTGAGTGTGTTTTGTTGTGAAAAGAATAAAGACAAGCTAGTTCTTTCAGGAAAGTTGTTTAATTGAATATAATTTCAACATATCTGAAGCAGAGTGGCGGTGTCGAATGTCAACATTGGTTTTTCAGGGGTCACCAATGTGTCAAAAAAGTACAATTACCATTTTCAAGGGGCGGTACTCACTTATTACTTTTGCGTAATGTGTCTCATATTTATTGTTAATTTGTTTTAAAGTTCTAGGCCTAACGGGAGGTGTTTACCGGGGGTGCGTGCTGGTTGCCAAAAGATGGACAATAAAATGTTCTTACTTTTGGGGTTACCCCCCTCAGATTTGGCCCCAAATGAACAAAGGCGCAAATTTAGGCCTCATTAACTCTAAATTAAAACAACGCTATTACTTCCTAATGCCAATTGAAATTCTAAGATGCCACATATTATACCGCATAGATAATAGTGATTTTCAAGTTTTGGAGGGCTCCATTACTACTCTGAATACTTCTGTGACCCTCTCACACATAGTCGTGGGTCAGCATTGGTGGGGGGGGGGAGGGGGGGGGGAAGAGGGGGAAGGGGGGAGGGGGGGGAAGGGGGGGGGGGGGGGGGGGGGGGGGGTGGCGTTCACTTTTGAGGCGACCACCTAAATTTCCAATTGCTCTAAGTGGGCAAAACAAAATGGACTATGACACTCTAAATTCAGGCTTTTCATATTTCATCAATGTCTACCACCTCACTTAAAGCGAAAAAAATCCACGACGTTCTTGCGGTGCACATCTCGAATACTTACTACAATGTTGTCTGTACAGGATCTCCTGCAACTTTGGTCTTTGTTTTTTTTTTTCAATTTTGGTTTTCTGCTTCTTAATAAACTGTACCGGGCGTGTTGTGGGGGGGAATGATTCCATGCCCAAAAAATGGGGTCTTCGAATTCGAAAGTAGGAGGGGTGATTCCAGGCCCCAAAAAGGGGGGAATTTTTTATTTTTTTTATTTTTTTTATTTTTTAGAAAATAAGCTGCGATCCTTCCCATCATTTCAGCTACTTTTTGAGGATTTTTAAGAAATTTGGTAGAAATGGGCTTTGGACATGAAAATTTGAGGTCTCTGGAAAGAAATGGTCTTAAAAAAATGGGGGTCACTGGAACTAAACTACCGCAAGTAAACTTGCGCGATCCCCCTGGCAAGATGGCCATATACACAAGGTGTTTCGTTGGCACGCGTGTCCAGTTGCAGGGCCAGCAAATTCATAATGTTATCTCGATCGAATATATCTAGAAATGTAGCAATTTCTGAAAATGAAAGCCTAGCCAAAGGGGAAAATGACTGCATGACCTTTGAGCCTGATATTGACCTTTGACTCACAACATATGAAGGAACCCGTATTGCAGCACCCCTATTGCACCTTCGACCCAAGTTAGGTTAAAATCGGATTCGAAGCTTGTCACAAAATGATAGACCAGAAAACAAACTAGGCCACAAGCTGGAACATGACTCAGTTTTTTTGACCTTTGCCCTTGTCCCATTGACCTTTGACATCCGCCACATATGAAGGAACCCCTACGGCACCTTCACCCAAGTCTGTTTAAATCGGACGTACTTTTGCGACGAGATGCAAAAAAGAAACATAACAAACGGAGACTGTATCACCATGACCTCAGATGAGACTTTGAACCTTGGTCCATGACCCTTTGATTGACATCAGCCACATATGAATGAACCCCTATTGCACCTTCCACCCAAGTCTGATATGATATTGGATGAATTTGAGTAGGATACAAGAATTTATCGGTCAAGTCATGGAGTGTTGAAAATATTTTGGGAGTCGCGGAGCGACGAGCGGAATATTTTCAAAACTCATACGAGAGCGATAAATTTCTTGTATCCTGCACTAAAAATCTCCAAAGAATTAATCATTATTATATTTCTAATCTGACTTGAACATGGCTTCAAGTTTAGAATAACTTAGATCCTATAACATTAGGTAAAAGTATAAACACCACAGGGGTGAACTATCATATTTTAAAAGTGAACACAGGAAGTATCAAATAATTGACCAGTCGACAACTAGGAAAAACCAAAGAATGGAGCCAGTAGACCCGAACCACCAAGAAATGGAACCAGAAGACACCAGAACCACCCACTAAAATTTCAAACAGTAACACAGCAAACCCCAAATACTGACCACACCCCCCAAGAAACGGAACATCCATAGGCTACTTCAGCCAATCAGAAGCCGCCCAGAAAAACTCATTTCCCGGTCTTTTAAAACCATGTCATGGTCTCAACAACTCATGTCACTGTCTCAGCAAAAAACGAAAACCGAACCAAACTGGACACATATACACATACATCATACATCCTACGGACACAACGCGCCCCCTCGCAATATCCCCCTCTGCTTATCAAGCCAGGGGGATAAAAAACAGAGGCCTAAAAAATGAGGGTCTTATAGGCGCACATACCATACTCTCCAAAGTGAGAACCCCCCTCCCCAACCTGTACATTTGTTTTGCTGTCATGCCCACATTTTGAAACATTTTAATTTTTATGTACCAACATTTTTTACGCATTACCATTTAATTCCATTCAACATCACGCACACCTGCAACACACACACAATGCACACAGACACAACAGCTTCATAAAATGATAAGTGGTCTCAAGGAAAAAAGAATCATTTTTTAGTTTGTCCATACCAGAAACTTTTAATTTAAGAGGTAACATACTCCATGTGTGAACAATCATATGCCCTGCAAGGCCACTACTCCAAAACAACCTCCAGGCAACAACATAACACATGTGGTGTATATCATTTACAACCTTGACAGTTACTGACCTGATGTCCAAAATGGGTTCCTGTTTCTTGTAGAGACCTACTAACATGCATGCCAATAGTCGCCAGACAACTACAGTGAACCATATTGACTATAATTGATTTTAGTCTTACAAGAAATGTGTTTACAAGTGTTCGCAAGTGTAACACTTTCTGTGCATTTTCTTGATAGTATATCCCTGTTCTTGCGTTTTAAATGTTTCAAGGGGGTGAGTGTTTTGGGCGACCCTAAAGACCTTTTCCTCGACTCCTTCATATCACTGTTTTGTTTTCAGACTGTGTAGTAATTGGAAAAAAATTTTGATGACAAGCAATGAGCACCTCATATATATTACTCGTTTCGAAGCCAAAAATATGCTAAGTTTATGATTTCTCTCTCCCCCTTAAAATTCTACCCTGCATACCCCCCCCCCCCAAAAAAAAGTTCTGGCACCACTGGTTCTTTAAGGAAATGTTTTTATCACTGTGCTTTCCTTGGGCTCTGTGTTGTAATTTATGTTTTAAAATACAAAACTACAAATGTCTTCCTTGACTAGATCAAATCGCAGGTTCACTCACATGCTTATTCCAATGGTCAGATGATATAAATTTTTCATTTTGGTAACAAGTTGGAGGGTATAGGCTATTGATCACACCCCCCGCCCCCCTCTGTAAATTTTTTATCAAGATCAAGCAAGTTGCACCCCTACCTTGCACTTCATTATCAAAATAGTCTTTTGACCACAATTCAAACGCAATGTGTAGGCCATAATTTTAAATATTTGTCAAATTGCTACCACCGCTTTCCTTATGATTTCAGATTGATGGACCGTCTAAGTGCTTTGAGCTCTAGAATCACTGATCATCAATATAGTGTGGACTTTTTGGCACTACTAGTTCAGAAAGTCTCCAGAAGATCCCTCATGTGATCATTTTATTTAATTATGAATGACTTGTACTCAATACAGATCTCTTTACAGCAGTCTCTTTACAACAAAAGATAACTCACTCATCACCTTTCCGTTTCTCAAAGCCTAATATTTCTCTTTTCCTTATGTTCCTTCTAAACCACAAAAATACTGTAACCTTAAATACGTTTAAAGAAAGAATGACCATCCTATACCACAGTTTTAGTTTTACAATGTCAGATTCCCTCCAATGTAAATTTGGCAAAAGGAAATTCTTCTTTCAAGGGTTTTTTTTGTCAGGATTGTGGACTTTGGAATTCCCAGACTTTTTTTCCACTCACTATTGAGGAACTTGCCTTGAGCCAAAGTACAAAAAACTTTTTTTTTGTTAGAAATAATAAAGTACTAGGTGGCTCCCCCATTTTTTTTAAAGTACCAACTTGTTGAAAACTTTTTTTGCAATTACCTGGCTTGTGGTTTACAAATTTCTGGAAATAGAGTGGCAAAAATTAAAGTCTCTGACTTTGACTTGTCTGTTTTTGCATATTTTTTCCATGTGAATGACATAAGAAGCTCAAGAATTTTAACACAGGGATAGCCTTTTTGCCTTAAAAGGGACACACACCATACATAAAAAGAAAGTTAGCCCACTTGGGAAGTATGCCATTAATTTTTACACATCCTGAAAATTTATGCCATGATGATAAATTCCTAATATGGCAACTGACGATTGGAACATTTTTTGAGGAAATTTACGTCTTGAATGAGTTACATGCCACCAACTAGACTAGTTAATCGGTTGGCTGG